>OY720022.1:28624580-28871396 GCA_963082485.1 Eudonia mercurella
GGGTCACGCCCTTCGGTACTGTTGCTTTTTTTTTATTAAAACATTGCATCTTTTTGGTTTTTCGATATCGATACTTTTTTTCATCATGGCCCCCAGCTCTATCTTAGTTTGGTGACTTAGCGAACCAAAGAGGATCTTGGCCTTAGACTAAAGGTGAGTCCACGTTAAGTTACATGTTATGTAACTTTTGTTATACAACATGCTACAAAACTATAAGTATAAGGTTGTTTTATTGTCCACACTAATAAACTATATAATATGTTTTGTCATAGTCTGGTCATACCTTAAAGAAACAAATCTATTTTGCAAGATTCAAATAATTGACGGTAGCGTGTTTTAAATGCATTTTAACTCTAATTTAAAACGTACCAAATCGTGTGTCTGTTGCCTGATTTGATCACTGTAGTACCTCTCGACTACAGATGTGATAAATCTATTTAGTATTCTAACAATCGAATAGATCGAATAGGAGAATCGAGAGAGATATTTAGGATTCTAACAAGCCCTGTTGTAGACTTGCGAACCGATAGCATAGTGTCATAAATTTACGGCTTTTTGTAGCCTAAGCTGAATAAATGATTTTGAATTTTGAATTTTGTGTTTTAGTATTTGTGTTTTAGACTTATTTCAATAAATATCGATAACAACTCTAATTGTAACGAGTAGTATAAAATTGGGAAGTCTGGCGCACGCTTCCCTGGGAATGGATCTAGAGTCCCAGAGTACTGGAGTTCACAGATACAAGAGTACCTGAGTACTCGAGTTTTAGGATAAGCTAAACGCCAGAACAAGAGCGCCTCTTGGGAGGCGCTGTCTCTGGGCGTTTCGCTCACTGAAACTCGAGTACTCAGGTACTCTTGTATCTGTGAACTCCAGTACTCTGGGGACTCTAGATCCATACCCAGGAGAAGCGCGCGCCAGACTTCCCAATTTTATATATTACTTATTGTATTTTACTGTAGTCAACGTGGTAAAAAATGGAGTACCAATGAACTACTCATGTTAGTACGAGTATGTGAGGTAAATGGTTTTGTTGCTAATTAATAATAGTATTCTTAGGTTTATAAGCACCTGAGTACTCGTTAATCTGAGAATCAGAGACCCATCCTTCAGGAGAATTGCGCGCCGGACTTCCTATTTTATACTATAATAATTAGTTGTAAGTATATGATGTACAGTCATTATACAAGATTTATCTATTACATACCTTGAAGAGCTCATAAGCCTGATAAGTCTTAGGTGTTTGAACATTGATGGATTTAATAGAAAAATCTTAAAATAAAAAAACAAATGTTTCTCAAAAAACTTTATTATCCATACACCACATATTTAGACATTTTACATTTTTTAAAGCGCATACATTTGAATGATACATACAAGTCAATACCTCCGATGATCTATTATATTTATCATATAAACTAATAATACTTGGGCAACCCTTATCTTCTAAATTATAAATAAACTTATTTTCTAATAAATCTCTTAACCATAATACTTTCTCAAAACCTTTCGTGAATATGCATTTGTCTTTTAAAATTCTTGCTATATCTGTGTAATCTTTAAAACTATGATACGGTATAAATCCTTCTTTCCAAAATATATTTCTGTTCCTCTCTATCCAGCATACTTGCTTTCTTTCTGTTTTAGATAAGTCATAAAATGGAAAGGGAGGTCTTACTAAAAATACTTGCATACGATTATTACATAAAATTGCCAATTCTTTTAAAATAAATTTGTTGTCATCGGATTTGAAGCCTTGAATATCTACAATGGCGTTCATGATAGTTTGCGAACTATATTACTCAGCGGTTTATATTCAATTAATCTATCGTTTATTATTAAACAATAGGCTGTTGTATTATCTGGAATATCTTCCAAGCATTCAATTTCTAGTCGTACATCAACGGGTCCAGATTTTAAATTTTCGTTTTGTCTTGTACAATCAATTACAAACAACGGAGCAGTCCCTTTAAAACTGATCAGATCGAACAACGGGTCAGCTGGTGTGTTATAATACGACTGACGAAATCTGATGTACATGTCATATAAAATACTATATCGGTTTTGTTTGAAATTTAAATTCATAGCCTCATAGGGATAATATTGCGAATTTAAAAACAATCTAACGTTAGAAACATTACAGTGATCAAATATGGTACTGTTATTTATTTTACTGTGTTTTCTGTTAGTTTGTAATCCTAAGATAACATACCGTGGTTTTTCTACTTGAGAAGTAGTCTTAACAGACCATGAGTGTTTTGTGGTTTTTGGTAAAAGAGGATATTCATATAAGTCCCAGTTTCTGAACGCTATTTGAATAGGTTTATCTTTTTCCAACTGCCGCAATAATATTAACCTTTCACGATCGGATACTTTAATATGAGGTACGCGCCACTGTACCTTTTGTAGGTTCACTTCAACATGTGTAATATCAGTATCCACGATATTAAAGCTGTTTAAAACTGAATTACTTCTGTTTAAAATCAGTTCATGCTTACAGTTCATAATAATTTTGTTATAATCTTCTGCAAAGCCTAATATCTTATTCAAAGGTACTACAACGCTAAAGTGTCCATCACCTTTAAAACCGTCTAATTTCCAACCCCATAAAGCGGCTACTCTATTATCACCTTTATTCATGGATATACATGATTTTAAAGTTGTTGTTATTCCACTATTCTTTGTACGATCTATTTCAATGCCATTCAGTTCATATCTGATGTCTTGAAACAAGAACATAAAAGGGTTGTTAGTAAAAGCCAAATCTTTCTTGATCGGTTTTTGGTCTTTCCCGATCGGCGTAGCATACCCTTCGATGTAAATAGAACTAGCGGACGGGAGTACATATAAGTCTTGTTGTTGTATAGGTATCCGAATTTCATCGTTTTCTCTGAAGCTATTACTATAGGGACTGTACGTATGTATTTCATAACTCTCAATTGTGTTATCAAATTGCGGTACATCAGAAATCTGTAGGATATTCATATTTTAAATCCAAGTGCTTGAAGAAATTTCTTATTAGATTTTGTTATTTGCTTAATTTTTTTAATACGTCTGCTCACTTTAGAATTAGAAGAACTATTGAGTTTTTGCAATTTTGTATTCACATTTTTATCAAAAACAATCATTTTGGTCTACGGAAGTATGTAAATGTGTTGTAAATACTTTTTTTAGTCACTGGTAAAGCTATAATGTTCTATGGTAAGTTCAAGTACTGATGGTCCAATGGAGTTTTAAGCACTAATTCACGTATTTATGTGACAGTAATACAATTATGTAAGATCCTCCCACACAAGATAACATTCGATCCTTATCACAGACAATAGAAGAATGTTCACTTGGTGATTTGATTCATGCCATTTATTTGGATCAATACATTAGATTGTCATGTTACAAAATCGTAATATGTTTTCCAGAAGTTATTGAGAAATTTAAGACACAGATGACCACAATTGTAGGGATGATTCTTTTGGTGATTGTCATAGTTGTAATTTATACGAGACCCTGCGTATTGTATAAATTCTGTAGGAGGTTTTAAATTACCGTAGCTATCAAAGTATTCAACGTAGTCTCTAACCTTCACATAGGCTACCCAATGAGAACCTGCATTTTGAGAACTGTCTAAATTAATAATACCACATTCTATTGCTTGGGGACATTGTGGTAACTGATCTCTCATAAATACACCTCTAAAGTATGGGATATCTCGAGCATGCTTTAGAATATCAATGTTAGTAAGAGGTCGTTTGGGTAGCCTACGATTTAGTTTTTTTTATTCGTTTTCTTGGATAAACAAATTCTTAAACCATTTTTATGTTGCTTCAGTTGTAAACCTTTTCCAATGCATACAGATTCAATTTTTTCATTGTGCCTTTTAAGTTCTGAAAGTCGTTTTTTAGCATTTTTAACTTCTTCAATAACCTTGACAATGCCCGAAGCTCCTCCAGCCAAACTGCCAACAGCAGATAGTCCAGCAAATATGGGTATAAGCGGTAAAAATCCACCAGTCTTTGGTACAGGAATTACTCTGGGAAGTTTAATAGAAGAACTTGGTGCAATTTCTCGAGCAGCGGCAATTGCTAAATCAATAGCTGCTTTCTTGCAGGTTGGTTTGATATTTGAAAGACGTTTCTTTGTGTGGGATATAATGTGCTTTAAATGCTTCTTAAAAACCAGCTCTGGAAACAAGATTTTTGTTTTTGGTAGTGCTCTTCAACCCTGCACCAGTACTCACTTTAGCCAGCATTGCTTTGTTGACAAAATGTGCAGCTAATTTCTCACCAAAACTTGAATCGGGTGCTGTTGCCCGTATCTTTGCCATTTTCATCAACTTTAAATCAGCTTTATGACGACTATCTAAAGATAAGCACCTGTTATATGCAATGTCGTGTTCTTTGCAATATTCGTCCAAAAGATTTATACCTCTGTCTCCTCGAATAAGTCTTTTTTGTAATCTTGTTCCAGGACCACAGTAATTATAACCAGGAAAGTGAAGTTCAAATGGTAAATGATTTATTAACCAATTAAGAAGACTGCATCCTTTCATGCTCTTTTTAAAACTAAGACCGCAATACTATGTTTTTTATTTTAATATAACTTTACACAATGTCAGAGTGATAAATCCAACTATTTTCACTGGATGGTAGTCCCCACCATTTTACTAAAACTTTATTATTTTTCTTTCTTAAAACCTTTTCCACGAGATATAAATGAGAATGCATTGTCTTCTGCAGTTCATGACCATAAAATGCACCAAGAATTGGTTGAAGTCTTGAATCTTCTAAAATGTAGGTTGATGGTGAAGTTTTTTGTACCTTATTAATTTTGAAGATTTCTGCAGACCAATTAGGTGTGTAGCCCTTTTCAAAGGCTCCTTTATACTTACTTACACGTACATAATCACCAACTCCCAATTTTTTTCTTTATTTGTATTGCAGTCAATCTTATGTATTCGTGCGTATCTCTCTAGTACGGATTTTTTATTGTAATGATTAATTTCAACGGGTTTACAACCTATAGTTCGATGGTATGTATTATTGTAGTGTTTAATTATGTCATTCAGTGTATTATCAATCCACACATAGTTACCCTTTAAACTGAATGCCTTGTATAATTTAGATTTAACAGTTCTAATAAGTCTTTCCACGATGGAAGCCTTTTTTGTTGAGTATGTTGAATAATGATTAATGAAAAAGGAATTCATGAGATCTTTAAATTTATTATTATAAAACTCTTTCCCCAAATCAGTTTGTAAGCTTTTAGGTATTCGTCCTTTTACAAGTAATGTTTTAAAAGCATCACTTACATCATTTTTCGTCTTACGTTTTAATGGAGAAGCCCAAGCGTATTTTGAAAACGTGTCAATTATTATGAGAATGTATTTGAAGTTTGAGTTCTTCTTATAAATGTTTTGCATGTCGATTAAATCGGCTTGCCACAAATCATCTATATCTTTCATTATAACATGTCTTCTCGGAAAGTTTAATCTAGCATTTCTGTGTATCTCATACACAACATCTACTTTGCTCATTTTTTTATTACGCAACCAATTTAATTTATCGTCTTTCTTACTGTAATCGAATAATACTGATAATGAAATCGTTAAGTATCTTCTTTTATGCCTTTATGATGTCAGCCTCTTTTAATTCTTCAATGATAGCAAGAATTTCATTGTCATGATTACTGTTTCCCGCATCTTTAGAAGCAACTAATATCTTTAACCGTTCAATTAATTCGTTGGGATCGTCCCAGTAAATCAAATCAGTATTCGATTTATATTTTTTCAATTTCGGCAGACTGCCACCTTGTTTTGCAATACTTGTTGTAGGGCTTTTAAAATTAGTCGATGAACAACTAGCTTCAATAAGAGGTTTTATTATTTCGCGGTATTTGAGACTCTTATCACCTTTGATTTGTCCATTTGGATCAAAATCCCTTTTATGGGCGTTACTGATTGATAACATATCTTTATATACAAGTTTATCTTTATCCGAAACAAGTCCTAAGTCAGGTTTCTTCTTTAGCAATAACTCTCTTATGCCTGGAGTGAGTTCATATGGTTTATCATCTAGTGTGACATAATAAATAGGATCATTACTCAAAGCGTTATCTGTCTTAGACATTTTGACAGTAGATTTCCCCATATACAATTCTTTATTTTCGTTTCTAATACCAAATGGTATATTAACACCTATTGTGTCATAGATACTAACTAGGTCATCCTTTTGCAAAGAAGCGCGCTTAGCAGCGGCTTGCTTGATATACTGAGTAAGACTCTTTTTTTCTTCTTTGCAATCAAAGTTACTGGTATCAGAAAGATTACTATTGTAGTATTCAGTGTCTTCATAGTTTGATGATGTTTCGGAACCATCATTTCCGTTTTTATTCATGATAGAAAATTCACAGTCTTGTTTAGAATAATTGTTTTGTTTAATGAAAGCCGTTAATGGCTTGGAAACGGGTTTTAAAATTTTTGCCATAGCAATGTCAGTTTCATCTTCCACGTCTCGCATAGCTCGTATTTTAGATTTTATTGAATCAACTGATTTTATTAGTTCTTCTTTAATACTTTGCTCCATCTTTCAACTAAATATACTTCTGTTTTTCATTAAAAGTAAATTAAGAATGATAATAGGTATAACAATAAGATTTATTTAAAGAGCATGCTAATTCAAACTTATGAAGACGTCAAACCCTTTTCTATATCTTCCATTCTTTATTGCACTGTCTTTATTAATGACTAAAAATGTATGGGGTTTCTTCCAAATAGTCGAACACATAACTTTGAACTGCGACCATGAGATATCGCTATTTACATGTTCATCATAAACATGTTTTAAATTTGTATCATCTTGTTTAAATACAACTAGCAAATTTGCATTATCACGTATCAGTTGTTTTGGAATTTTTGAGTAAGTCTGTGTTAAATAAAAACAGTCTATTTGTTTATGGCGTCCCATACAAAAATAATTACGTATATTAGTTTGATTTTCGCAAATAACATCATCAAATATCATTACAGATTGTGGCAATGCTTTATTAGGATGAAGAACTTCTTTATCGTCTTTAAAAACAAAATAATTAACTTCAGGTATTCTTGCTAATATATGAGACAAAAGTCGATACTTTGGTTGAAACGAAGTCTTTGAATAAAGATATATATTTTTAAATTTTAATCCATTAGGGTGCAACAGTAAACTGAGCATAACATTGGTTTTTCCACAGTCTGACGGTCCGCATATTACGCAGCGAATGTTATTCGGTAAAAGAACACTATGCCTTGCAAATGATTCAGACTTTAAATCAATATTGATGTTACTTACTTCTAATGCTAGTGGTTGCTTAATCCAATTCATGTTGATGTTTAAGAAAGTCAGTGAATGCTTAGTCTATTTATACTCTTGAAATGTTTTAGGTAAGTATATAATAAAACAAAAACCTCTTCAAATATGTTTATTTTATTACAATACTATTTAATACAATACAGCCAATCAGAATTGAAGTCCTAATCAAGTACCTTATTAACATTAAACACTTAAAAAGATTTCCTGTGCGATACTGAAGAAGCAGCAACATCATACTTTTTGATTCGACTTATAATATTATATTATGGTACGCTATGTTTACATAAACACCGGTTACCTCTGATACATCTGACACATCTGTTGGTTACCTGATAAACCGACAACTATCGTAACTGATATCATCTCAAATCAATAGTAATTCTAATCTGATTGAATACTGCAAGTAAATGAATCGGTATATTATTATTATGTATTTACTCGTGGAGAAGTGCCAAATAGAACAAGATTATTCACGTAAGTATCAAAACAATGTATCACAATGACCCCAAGGTAGCGTAGAACTCTGATTCGACATTATTTGTCTCTTGTCATCATTTCGATTAAGAACAAGTTTTTTAATTTTCTGAGTGTATATAACATGTTTCATTGATCTTATAACACTCATTTTAAATTTAATATTTAGGTTATCATTTAATGTGTTTCGATACTGGGTTGGAGTGATACGTTTCGTAACACATTTAGAAACACCCTTAGCTTTTTTTATTTGACATTTTTCGCTCTGTATGCAGTATAGTTTAGCTCTTAATCCTATAAACTCCTTTATAACATCACCCCCCATTTCATCTTTGAATAGGCCGGGAATTTTAGTATTTTGTCTCGGAATATTATACATGTTATATTCCTCAAAATTGCTTGTATCGAACTCTGACAAGTTTGTTTGCATATCCTTATAAAAGTCTTTCGTTGTTATCAAATAAAGAAGACTGTCTGTATCGGTGTAGCATAATTTCGCATTTCTATTATATTGAATTTTCATAAAATCGTAATGAAATCGATATAAATGTTGTTTGGCGTATTCTAAGACAGAAAAACCAATGTATATTGGTCTATCTAATGTGACCTTTTCTTGCTTAAGCTGAATAGCCACAAATTTTTTTGAAAATATACTAATACTGTGTAAGTTGGGTTTTGCAATAAATTTTTCAGCCCCATTCTTTTTATTGGTTTTGTTATTAATATCTCTCCATGTAGTTATCAGTTTTACATCTACTTGTTTTCTTCTATTTTCGATCGTCTTCCCGAATATAGCATTATTTAATAATTTAAAAAAGTCTTTTTCAAATGTAGATTTAGAAGCTTGACGTAAGCGAGTATTTAACTGAATATATTTTTCCAAATATCTTTCTTGGCGGAATTTAATAATGCGATGTATTTTACTCAAAACCAAACCATGCTTCAAACATTCTTTTAGATACACGTAGTGTATAATGTAATTGAATTTATTATAAAGACTAGCGATTAATTTCTTTGTTCTTCCACCCGGTGGAACAAATTTTTCTGGAGCAAAGGGTAGGTCGCTATGAGTTGTATGTAAATGATCTGGATAAAACAAGTCTACTTCTAAGATGTACCCATATTCTGAATCATCTGATATATTGAGAACATTAAATTTAAATAATTCTTCATTAGATAAAAACCTAAAATCTGATATTGGCATTTTTTGCATCATTGCATAACCGTATAAATTATTACAATCGAGATATATTAGAAAGGTAGACGGTTTAGAACAGTCATATTCTGAAAGGTATTTGTTATTAGCTTGAGCGTGTCTCATAGAACATTGTGCTAAACCTCCGCGAATACCCTTTTCTAACATTTGATAAATATCGATGTCGCTTATTAGATCTAACTTTACACCAGTGTGCAAAAGCATTGCATCCCAGCTTAAGCCAGGCGACGTTACATAGAAAACAGGATCAAGCTTATAGTAATATAAACAACTGTTCCTAAATTTTTCAAATATATCACACAATAACAATACGTCACTTTTGAGGTATAGGTCTGTGTACTCTCCAAGAGAACGAACATTGAACACATCCCAAACTTTTTTCGCTCTCAAATACTCTTCGTCACTTATGTGCTCAGATGTTAAACTATTAAAAAAATATTTTTTTGATGGAATTTGGTTCACACTGAATTTAGACCATGAATCAACATAATCATAGGGATACACACCTTTTTGTTTAACTAAATGAAACTGCACCTTATTTTTAAATTCATTTGATAAGTGACAAAAGTCTTGTTCCTCAAGACTTTTACTCAACATATCTAAACTGGAACTAAGGAATTGAAATGAGTCTATAAATTTTATTTGCAAGGACCGGGAATTAGACAATTCAAAGTATTTCGTAATTGTTAAGTATTTTTCTTTAGTCTTTGGAATAATTTTAATATCACCGGCATATTTAACTAATTCTTTAATAAATAAGTGCGAATCATAGTTTGTAAGATTATGAAATATTACTGGAATAAAGGGCTTAGTTCGAAACAATATGTTACACTTTGAATGAGCAGCTCCGCGAAATTCTGATGTAATGTGATCATGATCATGTACTTTGTCGTTGACTGTGAACGATTCCCGGCAAATATAACAATGGGATGCATTACGATATTCGTTCTCTTCTTGCTTAGTAAGAGGTTTCATGACTCTATGACTACGGAGTATCTCATCAATAAATAATGAATCTTCAATTAAACGTCTTATAAATACTTCAACACAGTCTGGACCTCTATAAGAAACAAATTTGTTTAAGCTAGGATCATATGCACAACACACGTAATAAGCAAAGCATGAAGGTCTATGTATTTTGTAAGTTTCAGTATTACCAGTAATGCTTTCAGAATGATTACATAACAAACTTTCAAAATCCGCATATATAACAAACTTATGTTTTTGTTGTCTTTCGAAGTTCTTGAAAAATAGTTTAGTATTAACTTCGGGCAATACAGCTAGAGTTTTTGAACAGTTATGAGCATCAAGTTTAGCCTCAGACGGAAAAAACTGTAAACAGCTTTCACAGAAGTGAGTTTGTCCATGATGACGAGTCATCTGTCTACGCACAAGCCGTTCAAGATCTTTTATCAAGCAATAGTGACCACATTTGTTTTTTTCAATATACAACAAATTAACGTGGTTGCTTTTTCTTTCATTTGTAATATATAAAGGTCCGGTTATGGTATGTTTCTTATCAATACCGTACACAGTAATACTTATACATGGATTATTTTTCTCAAATAATTTTATATCACATGGAGTCGGCGGGAAAGCCATACCCCTTGTCTTTAGTACTGATGAATAATAAGGATAAGAACTTGTTCTATTTACACTTTTTTTACTAGGATATAATGCAGCAACTATGCTCCACGCAAAACAAAAGTTGTCATTATTTCTTATATTAAGACAACTCTTTGTATTTTTTATAGCTTTAGGTAATTCTAAGTAACTACCGCCTCTTAAAGGCGAATACTTGTTTATGTTTACCTCAAGATGACTTACAGATTCAAACGACCAGCCGGATTCAGAATGTTCAAATTCAGATAATTTTTCCTTTAAAGTACTGCTAACATTTGAATACATTTCATTAAGATCTGTATTACAAAATACTGATTCATACTTAGAATTAAATGATTTTATCTGTTGCCAATCTGATTTGGGCAAAACAAAATTGGCAAACATTTCGAAATTAATTTTAATACATTTGTGTTTCTCTAATGCTGAACTAATTAATTTTTTTACAACTTGATCTATATCACACAGAAACTCTTCCGGTATCAAATAAATACAATTTTGAAGTGGGTTTACTTTGTATGTAATGATTCTATTCCTAAAGGCAGTGGCGATTATGTCTACATTTTCTAACTCAGTTTTTAAAATACAATTTTTCTTATGTAAATTTGTCCTTAAGTGATACTTGTAACTAGTTTTGTCTAGCTTAATATTACATTTGTCGCATGTAATACTATTACTTGGAACCCTCTCTGAAAAAACAAAAAGTAAATATTTGAATATGAGTTTAATTACATAGAAATTACGACTAATAACATAATTAAGAAGTATTTAATTTGTCTGTATACAAAGACATAATGGAACATAATACTATACCTAAGTACTACTAGAATTGGATTACGATAGACGAAAATAAGTAAGCTAATCAATTCAAGGGTGATTTGATGTGCTCACAAAAGATACCGGCACGTCTTTAAATTGTGACTTAATGTCCTTTAAAAAGTCAACCAAGTGATGCCAAGCTTTAGTGTTGTCATCGCTTTTAGTTTTTAAAGTTAATATTGATTTGCGCCACCTCTGTTTTGGTTTAACGTTTTCCAGTTCTTTACACATATAAATTTTAAGGTCGATATAATGACTACCCTGTAGATCATTTTTGTATTGTTTTGTATAGCCGTTGGCAACGCGACGGTAAATATACGAATTTAAGTCATCAGTACCGTACGTATCTTCAACGACGCCATCACTATCATCACCCAGGATATCATTTGCAGTCGTTCGTTTTTTCCCTCTTTTGTCCTTTAATACTTTCTTTACTGTAGCTTTTGTGCTGGAAGTATAAAATACATTTGTTAAATAATTGATAAATAAAAATAATGTTCACATACACACACACACACACACACACTCACACTCACACACACACACACCACATGGTACTAGAATCAACTCTAATATGGTCGATACTTTAGTAACTTACCCTTTATTTTTATCAGCTTTTACTGTATGGATTTCATCAGTTGTAGCCGCCAACTTCTTTTTAGGTATTTTATAATCTGACAGCTTAGCCTCTTCCTTAGATCTGGAACAACAATAACAAAAACGTTAAACTAATGCTATAATAATAGGCAAATAAAAGTATATTATAGCATATAATTACGGTAACAATTATTAATAATGATTACCTTTTAGATTTTTTCTTAGCATCTTCATCATGTTTCCTCTTCGCCGCCTTTGCCTTTGTCTCAATTACAGGCGCCGTAGACGGGCCAGGCTCTGCCATATTGATAAGTTCACTCGGTGCGGTAACCGGCGGCGCCGGCGGCAGCGTCACGCGCTTATCCGTCTGTACACTTGACGATGAAGAAGACGAGGAACTGGACGAACTCGATGAACTCGAGGAATCGTATGCGTCGTCTGAGAATAAGTTGCTCTTAGACCTGAAATAATAAATCACATTACTTACATCTTTTCTTTGTTGTAATACTTAATGGTTAAAAGTTTTAGTTTTTTCCCAGAGTACTCAAACCACAACAAATTAGCAGTACGTCTTTTGCATGGTAGTAATGAATAAAATCGTAAGTATTTTGTACTCGGGTACTCGAAACTATAACAAGTAAGTAGTTAGCAAAAATGCGTTCGTTTGTTATATGAATAGAAGTAACAATGTGTGTACCTGAGTACACAACCTATAACACGTAGTAAATAATATAACACCGCTTATCCGTTGTAATAATGAATAAAAGTGACAATTTGTATACTTGAGTACTCAAACTACTTACTACGGTGTCTAAATATCAAATATAAGTGAATAAGTATGAGTACTTACATCTTTGTTGATGATTCTTTTCTTTTTTAAACAACACTTGCTAAGTGATTTCAATAAAAGCCTCTAAGCACACCAACAAGACTGTTACGTCGTTATGGTGAAGGGGGTATATTTATAGGTTTCAGTAACTTTACATGTGTTAGTTTTTATCATACAGATCATAGCAATAGCAAGCTAAGCGTTATAGCCAAATTCGTATTCTCAATTATTGATATCGCTCACACGCACAAACAAAACACAGGTATCACAGTGCATAGCTACTGCTGCACGCTACTTTAAAATGAATCACATTAGATGGATGTCTAAATGAGAAAAGGTCATAAGTAACACCCTTCGTAAAACATTCAATTCTAAACTTTAATACTCTTAGAATAAGAGATATGGTTTGTACCCAATATCATTTTAATTCTGTTAAAATTTTGTAAAAAAAAAAAACATTACTTTTGTTTAAATCTGGTAGCGAGTGGACGTGTACCTTCGAGGATATAAGCAATGTCGGTAAGTATTATATTATATTCAGTCCAGAGTAAAACGGTAAAAAATAATTGTACTCAATAAGTGTACTCACCCGGAGTATTGGTCATAATGTATAATGTTTTTATTTCAGGACACTGAAGATCTTTTTCCATTCATCTCCGCCAAACCATTTGACTTAAGTCGCAGCCCTGAGTCAGAAAACCAAGGCGAGGATGTTGTCGGTCCCATAAGACATACAAGGAGACAAACCAAAGTTGGTTTCTACACGAGCATGAAGAAACCATCCAAGAAAGCAACAAAAATCATCAAAATTGAAGTGTACGACGCACAAACTCTAAAAGAACAAAACCAATGTGAGCCTGAAATCAGTGCTCAATATGTTGCTCAAAGCATATTTGATAATGTGTATTGTGACGTTAGAAAAGTGTTAAAAGATATACAAGATACGCTGTACCAATAATTTAATATTCGAATAACTATGTAACCTATGTAATAATAATAATGATGTACCTCTATGTAATAATAATAATGATATTTTGTTAAATAGTATTGATAGTAAGTAAACGATTTGTATATTATTCTTCAATGAAATAAAGTGAAATTGGTAATATCCTTGTAAGAATTTCTCTTTAATACCTACCCACAAACACTATCATTATATTGTTTGAAAATCTTGTGTAACACTTGAATAATTATATAAAAAATATTCTCAATTTACTATAGTCTCGCATAATTATGCAAGACAATAATATAAACAGAGACTGTAATGTCATACCTGAATAATAAAGTTCTCAGATTCACTATCAGTACCTATTTAGCAACAAGACCACTTTACCTCACATACTTACATGAGTAGATCATTTGTACTCCAATATTTAAAACGTTTTTTAAACGTACAGGAAAATACGATAAGATTTTTTATGACAAATGCATATTCACAAATGGTTTTGAGAAAGTATTATGGTTAAGAGATATTATATTAGAAAATAAGTTCAAACACTTATGACTTATTATCATGCTTATGAGCTGAATTATAATATAAAATAGGAAGTCCGGCAGGCAATTCTCCTGGGGGGGGGATGGATCTCAGATTCTCAGATTAACGAGTAAGTACTTACTCAGTTAGGTACTCCTAAATCTAAAAATACTATTATTAATTAGCAACAAAACTATTTACTTACCTCACATACTCGTACTAACATGAGTAGTTCATTGGTACTCCAATTTTACCACGTTTTGACTACAGTATAATACAATAAGTAATATATAAAATTGGGAAGTCTGGCGCGCGCTTCTCCTGGGTATGGATCTAGAGTCCCCAGAGTACTGGAGTTCACAGATACAAGAGTACCTGAGTACTCGAGTTTCAGTGAGCGAAACGCCCAGAGACAGCGCCTCCCAAGAGGCGCTCTTGTTCTGGCGTTTCGCTTATCCTGAAACTCGAGTACTCAGGTACTCTTGTATCTGTGAACTCCAGTACTCTGGGACTCTAGATCCATTCCCAGGGAAGCGTGCGCCAGACTTCCCAATTTTATACTACTCACAGTTTATATACCAATCCAACACACCCTTCAATAACAAGTTAAGATTTAAGAGTTTTTATTAAAATGCTTTTATTAAAACTTTGTGCAATTTAACCGTAACAGATTTTCTCGATACTAATTTTCAAAGTTAAGAGCCAAATCGGTTTTTCGCTTTAAGCCTTACTCACGTCAAAATTGTTAAAATAAATATCTTAATAGTATCTTATATAAATTTTCGTTCAAAGTCAATAACTAAATGTACCAGTTCGGCTTTGGGAAAAGCCTTCATCCGATAAAAGCCGGCAAGAAATTCAGGAGGCTTGTAAACATATCCATTCGAAATGCTCAGGAAAACTGTCTCTTTTAAAAGTTAATTTTTTTGTAAATCCCGTTTAAAGGCTTTATTGTTACGTAAGATTTGTAAAGAATATAAATTCTAAGGAGCAGGAAACTGTTAACGCACTCGAAAGAGTACTTAAAAAGAAACCGAAAAGTTCTAAGAGGATTATCGTATTAAAAAATTAACTTTGTACAAAGTATTTTTTTAATAAGTTACATGGCTTCGTCAACCCTACGAAGTAAATCGTGTAGAGAGAGGCAGCTCGAAGTTCAGCAACAGCTATTTCTGTTTGTCTGGCTTTGAGTCACTTAAAAATTTATCGTTTACTATTTGTGTATGAAAGCTACCTTTATCCATTTATTTTCGTTATCGACTAAAGCTCTCTATAAAATTGCCGAGTCCGAAAAGGGCGAATAAGTTTTAAGTTCCTTTAAAAAATGTAACACTTGTTTTCACTTAGTTAGCAATAAAGATTTAATTTTATTTGATTATTCCACTTTGTGAAAATAACCTTTACTCATCAGTTGTTTTTTATGAAATAGACAGTATCTGTTGTTACAGAATAGCTGATGTAAGCGTTTATTTTTTGAATAACAATATTGTAAACTGTTTTCTAAAGTTTATGCGAACACTGCACAACTATACGAATATGTTCACGTTCATTAAACACTAGCTGACCCGGCGGACTTCGTACCGCATTTTTTTTTAAATATAGTATAAGTTACTCAGCGCTAATGTGGCATTCTAATGGTGAAAGAAGTTTTTAAATCGGTCCAGTAGTTTTTAAGTTTATTCGTTGCAAACATACATACATACAAAAATACAAAGCTTTCCTCTTTATAATATTAGTTTAGATATTATTTAGGAAACTCCTTGTGACTCTGCAATTAATTGCAAAAAATCAAAACGTTATAGCACTGGATGAAATAATGATGATTAACAAACGCAAGTAGTTATACTCGTATGGATTAAGCGTTTTATTTCAATATTGAAAGTGATGGTGGTGAGTACTTCACTTGCATTGTAAAAGTAATTGAAACCTTCAGACCAAACGGTCGATGCATATCAGCGAACACCTACAGTGCCCTTAAAGTTTAATAATTTTTTCGAGACTTGTTGGCTTAACCCGTAAATATAAAATAAAAAAATTACATTGATCTTATGGCCATATATTTGGATTAGATGGTGGTAGCAGGCAGACTTAAAACAAACACTAAGTACTACTTCAATCGTAATTGCCAATTATATTTAAAGTCGCAACAAGAGCAGAAGAGTAAACATTTTTATGAGCCGAATGGGTATAAAATTAAAATAGACAAATCAATAGTAAGACAGATGTAGAATGAAGGGCGGTTAAAACCTATTTCTCGCGGACGGCGCCAAGATGGAGGATATAGTTTGAAGGTTGTTTTACCTACTGCTTCTTGAAATGTACATCTATGATAGAAATGGTAATTTCCAATATTAAACGATGTCAACAAAAGAGAAATAACCTTGCTGATTTATATGCCGGTTCATCTTAGTAGATTTACGAAGTGATGCCGAGATGGCGGGCGGCGCGTAGTGACGTGTTATTGTAGCAACTATATAAAGGATCTTATATTTTTTTTAAACATTCTGAAATAATACCTTTTAAAGTGCATACGACCCAGCCCAATTACCTACCTAATAATTATATTGAAGAAGCTAAAATTTAAATTCTAATCTAAACTAATTTAGACTTAACTATAGTTGATAAACACCATCTTTTAGATTTTCGCATTTTCGCAGAAGTCAACGCAATATTTTTTTAGTTGACCTGTAATAGTGGTCTCCTTCAGTATGAAGATGGCACTTAATGATGATGATGATGATGAGTGGCTTAAAACAAAACTACCCACCAACATGTTTTATTCATTATAAATTTGTTTTTAGTTTTATTTTAAAGTTGTTAAGTGTTTTTCATCCCACAACTTTTGTCCCAATGCTGGGACGAAACATATTCTCTCTACTGAAGCATAAGTACTTATGTTTTTTGTGCGACAACATAAAAGAAATACAAATAAATACAAAAGTTTTTGTTATCTCATCACAAAGCAGTTTTAAGACACAAAACAAGATCGGGTACTGACACTTTGTGAGAGAGTGGAATCTGTGTTGGGGTAAACCTGTCTTTTAACTTCAGGCTCCCCTCCCATTTGTTAGTTTAATAAATTATACTACATTTACAAAAATATTGCATATTAGCATGGTATGTTTCCGACTATACGTTTTCTCATGAGTGAAGCTCCTAGGAACCTATCCCAAAATTACAAATTCACTTTGTGAGATATATAAAGTTCTTGAACCAGAATTCTATATTAGGTAAACGGCAAATAAGTAATACGGTTGTGCTATTGAGACGCTCTCTTCCATCTTCACCCTAATTAGTTAAAAATTATGGGTAACTAGCTGATACCAGCGACTTCGTCTGCATAGAATAAATCATTTCGACTACTCTTTTTCTTCCTTCAATCTTTTTTCTCCATACTTTATCTACCAATTTACATCAAAATCTGTTTAGTTAGCGGTGTATAGGTTTGAAAAGGTAATTAAAATTGAGGTAAATGGTTCGTCAGTGCTAAAATCACCCTTTCATACAGTCATTCTCTGTTCTCCATATTAGTTTGCAAATTGGGATAAAAATTGAGATAGAACTGGAAAAAATATTTAGTTTTTTTGATTATACAGATAATATTACAAAATTCACAGTTCGTATAGAGCAACAGCATATAAATATGTATGTATGTCGTTGGTCATAATTCGTATAAATTGTAGTCAAACTACATATTTTTACATGCGCCTATGTAGACGCCTTCAAACATGAATTTACTTCATTTGCCGGCGTGCCCCTAGTGATCACCAGCAGAGTCTGTCCAACATCGCCCGCTAGAAGTACCAACATCCCTCCCATGATATTTAGTTCGCACTTGATGTCTTTCATAGACCGATCTAGTGCTTCGATTGCTCTTTTGTGGAACATCGTGTACTCATCCCAACCAACAAAAACAAACATTTGTACAAATTGTTGATCAAAAGATAAAAAAAAAAATTATTTATCTCCTATTGTACTGAGGTTTGATTTTTCAAAAAAAAAAAAAAATGAAATAGGTACTCGTTAAAAACCAACCATGTACCCAGTGCTGGGAATCGAACTCTGACATCGGCGGTGGTCTTAACCACTAGACTACAAAAGTAGTTTAACACTTGCTAACATTGATGTAACGGCGACATATTTAAGATTGTGGTAGCTAGCGGAGCGGACTAAAAAAAAGCGTTTCCACCAACCAAACCGAATATAAACGTGTACTCTGGGAATCGAACCCGGGACCTCTGAGTTCGATACTGGTAATTAAACCATACACCACAGAGGTTTTTTTTTTTAAAGCAAACTGTCTAATCATTTGGCCACCAACCAGCCTTTTGGTGAGCAGGATGTGGCCTAAGGTGATACATGCTTAGACAGGAAATGCCTATTCACTCTTGCTTTGAAGAGACCTAGGTCGTAGTGAACAGGGAACACTGTAAAATAAAAACTTTATTAGTATCATATTAAATAGGCATTTATTAACTTGGTTGTGTAATAAAGCCTTGTTGCCTCACTCAAATACATATACCCAACAGTTGCTAAGTGCATCGGACTGTCTGCAATCGATCGGCCAGGCCCCGAGCGATGCGGCTAGGCCCGGCGCGACGGACAGAGCGAGCACGATAGCTTGCGCAGTAATCAATAATTGCTGACGTGTATGCACTTTGCTTTCATCTCACCTGATGTTGAGTGATGATAAGGCAAAGGTGGAAGCGCACTTCACTGGCTATCTTATCTCTAGCTACCGGAACACAACAATGCTACAACCATTATTTAGTTTAAGATGGTGGTAGCTAGACAGGCGGACAAACAAGCTCTACCATCCACTAAACGGAGTACACAATCATGTACCCCCTCTAGGAAGCGAAGCAGGGACTTCTAGGTCTGAGAGCGATGGTCTTAACCACTAGACCACGAGGCGGTAAACATAGTTATATTCATATATAGGTCTGCCAACGTTTTGTACTCGTACTGTCAATCATATAACGAATACGTTAAGATGAGTTTATATGTTTTTATTGGATTCGTATGTTATTGGTAGATTATAGTATATATTAGTTTAATGGAATAATGTATATTTTTTAGTTTGCTCGCTCATTTGCTACCATATGAGTTTGCCTGTAAAAATGAAAGAGATAAATAAATAAATTAAAAGAAAAGTATTTCTCATAAAGCGCAGGAAAAAACCAATTACAGACTACGGGTCAACTTGAATTTCTTTTTAATAGTTTATGCAACAGTCGCTCGCTGCTCCAGGGAAAATTGTTTTAATACAGAAACGGTAATTAAACGGCGAATACGATAAGCGCAGGGCTGCTTTTGATATTTAAATCTAAACGGCGAAAGGGATGTTGATGACAACAAAATTAATACCAGAATATGTTGACCTAAATAAAATTAATAAAAAACATTAAACGTATCTTAAATTAATTTGCGTAACAAATTTTGCTTGCGTGATGCCATGCAATCTAGAACCCTTTTGACGGTGTTTCCGATCACATGGTTTAAGGAACCCTGTAAGTTTCCCACCGACCTTAAACAATTCCGGTGACGGTGTAAAGGCCGTTTGTGGCCAGCAAGTAGTGTCTGTCATCGTCCAACAGCGCAAAAATTGCTGGAATTCCATGTCTTTTATGAGAATAAAGCTCTATACTGGTTGTAGTAAGATGGTGCTGGCTCCGTATATATGGCTGGTATTCTATTCATCCATTGTGCAGGAGTTAAGGCACAATGTGAGCTGCAGTTATTGCTTCGCCGTAAGCATCGCGTGATGAGATAAATACTTGATGCAAGCGTACGACCTACGTAGTTGTTGCTATGTGTGCATGACGTGAATTAAAAACGAAACTTACAAAAAAAAAATAGTAAGTAGGAATTTCAAACGCCGGATACGTAAGAAAACTTTTGGTCGTATGAGAATCAATAAAAATATAACGTTTTTAATAAAGTAAAGGTCTGTTTTCTTAAGACAGTTTAGGGGAATAGGTTAAAAAAGCAAAAGCATAGACAATTCTTGAGAGAAACTTGAGTTTCTTAAAAAAAAATCCTTTTGAATTTTGTTTTAAACCTAACAACTTTCTTTAAGATAATCTAAATCACCATCGTCATCATAAATTCAACCCGTAAGCACTCACTGCCCGGGTATAATCCTCTTTGACACGCCAACTTAGCTGGTCCCGTGTTAGCCTCATTAAAAAAGAGATAATTAAAATAACACTTCTTTGAATCGTTTGATTCATTAATAACACCTGTGAATTAAAGCACAAGTTGAGTTCGCTATTATTGCTTTTCAATTTATCTTACTGCCGATTTTCGATATACTCGTACCTTGCTGGCGTAAATGAAACGCCAGGTGCCCTAATTCAACTACGCTATCCACTCACATAGTACGCTATAGGAAGCCTTGGTCGATATCAGGTGGGTTACTCTTGAAACACAATTGCAATAATCAATATCCAATCCCAAATTTAAGAAATTCAAATGGCACTCTTAAAAGCGATAATAGCGCTACATTGGAATTAAATTGCGTGAAAATTGAGTGAACAAATTATTATCGAGATGGGGCGTTTCAAAATTGCGAAACTTATCCCAATATCGATATATATTAATCGCATTGGAATTGTATTGAGATTGAGTTTGCGTCAAGAGTAGCCTACCTGAACTAGGTCATCGATATCCGATCATAACGTTTTACAAATATCAAGGGTCAGTTCATAGCGGCGGAGTATGCGAGTCTTCGGATGTGCAAAATTCTTTCAACACTATTCGGTCTTAAAATGTTGTAGCGATAAAGTATGAAGATCGAGTGAACGGGGTGAATACAGGATGCCTTTACCCTCATCATCATCATCACCAGCTCATTATACGTCCCCACTGCTGGGGCACAAGCCTTCCCTATGTATGGATAGAGAGAACGGGCCATAAACCACCCAGTGCGGAATGGTGGTTGTTAACGACTGCTAATGCAGCCGGGACCAACGGCTTTACGTGCCTTCCGAAGCACGGAGGAGCTCGAGATGATAAAATTTTGGTCACCCATCCGATGACCGGCCTTTGCTAAAGTTGCTTAACGTCAACAATCGCAGACCGGGCGCGTTAACCACTGCGCCATCGAGCTCCTCTATACTGCCTTTACCCTAGAACAAGTGTTTTCGCAAAAAAACTATCACCATCAAGTTTAGGGGTTGATACAAGGTGCCTATTGAAAATTTGCCATTTGATTAAGGTTACAAAACTTTTTGTATGGAATTGTAGCAATCGTCGCCTGGGGATGAATTCAAAATTCAAAATTCAAAATCATTTATTCAGTTTAGGCTACAAATAGCTCTTATGAACGTCATTATGCCATCGGTTCGTAAGTCTACTCTGGGCGGGAGATCTTGTACTGAGAAGAACCGGCAAGAAACTCAGCAAGTGTCCAGATCTTTTCTCCCTTACATCGTCAAAAATATTGGAAAATGCCCTATCATAAAAGGACATTTTCCATCACAAATAAAAAAAACACATAATATAAAGGACAATCACATGAGAAAAAAAAAATAGTTTGCAAAAACACCATTTACCAGTTAAATTTTTTACAATGTCATACAGTACTAGTAAATGTCAAAACCTGTCTAAGAAAAAACAAAGTTAAACTATAGTTGATAATAATAAAATTAAGACAAGTATGCAAGAGCAGACCAGCCTCCACAGGCGGCACCCGTTCACGAGTATGACATAATGAATCAGCCATCGCTTCGCTCAACCATATTTTAGGGAACGTAACGACCCGACGCACATGCCACCACCGCAGAGACAATAAAGAGAGCATGACACACCCAAGCTACTCTAAATCAAAACTAATTGAAATGTTTAACTCACTATAAAGTAAATTGTTAAATTTTGATAACTCCCGTACATTAAAAGTAAACTCGCCGCAAACTTCGAAAACTATATGTAAAAAACTCTATGAACCAAAATAATTCATAACATTTAAATAGAACTGGGACGAGTTTACAATAACTACAATTTTTGCCATTCAAATTATAATTTTCGTGAACGTGATGCCACATGAAACTCGCAAGTACTAGGAACCCTAATGGAGGGGCGGAACGAGACAAAACATTGAAAGGGGTCTTAACGTTGAATGAACATGAATTGTACTCATAGGAAGTAGGGATTATTTTTGATAAAGGATATTTTATATAGACTTTTGTTATGGTCAGCAGATGGGCAGATAATGAAAAGTTGGTTCTTAGTTACTGTATCTGGGTGCCTATTGCGATCCCTTCGCGATTCGATTAAAATTTTTTTTCAGTAATTAGATATATGTAGGTACTTGCCTTTGACTACTATCTCACCTGATGGTAAGTGATGATGTAGCTTACGATGTAACATGCTTGCCTAGAAGGTACCTTTTCACTCGTGATTTGAAGACCCCAATATTATATTTGATAGGAAACACAGACTGAGGCAAGGAGTTCCACAGCTTTGCGGTACGTAAGAACAACGTGGACGCAAAACGCTTCTCTACTGTATCTCTACTGTATAACTATGGCGTCGCGCAGTTTGTCTGTTAAATAACTTATAAGAGAATTTGTATGGCAAAATTTTAACTCTCACCGTGTCATATAAACTCCATTGTTCGTTAACGTCATCGAATTGCGAATAACACTCGCCCTACTCACCTAGATTCAGTAATAAGTATCGACTTTAATCACCAAGGCAGCCTGCCTGCAACTACTTATGAATATAATATCAGTGGTAAGTATAGAAAATGTCTGTAGGGAGGCGCCGCTGTGTCCCACCACCACGTCGATGTCCTGCGACAACTGCTGCGTCCCCCACGGCACATGCATGACCGCTGCATATTATTACTTGCCGGTAAATTATACCACAGCCTTTACAGTTACCATGCTAGACGTTGTTGGCGCCAATTACCGCTCGGCTACCCTACGACCGTTTTGACGGGTTGCGGCACCGCAACAGTTTTTCCAGTCCATTGCGTTATTTCTACGACCGTTGACTTAGACAGCCTTAGTGTAACGCGCAATGTAGTAAAGATAAACTTGCCGCGTCGCAAGAAGCTCGCGCTCGTGCCAGACGACTTAGGGTTTGTCAGGCGTCTACAAATTGGATCCAGCTTTAATATTTCAGTACACCGGTGCCGACCTGATCGATTGCGAATGTAGCAAGCGACATAGGTATATATTGTTATGTTGTTATGTACGCGACGGTAGGGTGCTGTACATAATAGGGGTGAAGCTTCAACAATCGCGGGCCCTCTCGTTTGACGAGTTAGGGTTTGCTATTTTAGGTATTTCTATAGGGCTTATGTCTGCCTAGGGGAGATATTTGCGAGGGTCGGCCGTTTCGTTTGATTTGGCATTACGTTAAATTATTAGAACTGCGACGGAGACGATGAATAAGTTTAAAACTTTGTACTTAGATAATGCTTAAGTCGGTTTTCTGCTGCTTTCCTAATAAAGAGAACGGGTAACTTCAAAAAGTACAATTTCGTGATATTGGCCCTCATACCTACTCATACTTTCATTCTTTTCCTTTTTATCAATAATATTTTAGATGTCGTCAAGCTTTTATGTTTAACTTATTTTGCATAAAATCGTTTTTTTTTATTTCTTCACGGGAAATTGTTAACCCTTCATCTCACCTGGTATTAAGTGAAGATAAGACCGAACGAAGGTGGAAGCGAACTTCACCCAAAATTCTCGACTAATAAGTAACTAGCTAAGTATCTTATCTATTAACCATTGAAACAACAATGTTGTTCTTGTTGTGGCGACGCGACGGACTTGAAAGGACGATCCTAACAATCATAATGAATAGTATGTTAACCCCTTTGGGAACTCTCTAGGTACTAGGGTGAGATCTGAGATCGGTGATGTCTGACCACGAGGGCTTAACGCAAACTGATTTGTGCAGGCATCACGTTACGCATCGACCCTTTTTAATTAGTTACCCGACGTTCGTATGTGAACGCGAAAATTAATAACCTGTGTTGGCGAATGCACGTTTATATACTTACCTGATTTACGAAATGTACGGCGATATGATTGTGTGCTGCGGCACTGGACTGAGATACACATTAAGGGGATCTGCATATTACATTTTTATATGTAACGGGGTTGGGTTTGTCCTTTGTCTTTTACAGTAAAAAGTGATCTGGACATATCAGTATTTCGACAAAATTGTAATTCACAACTTATTTGTTCACGCAGAGCGCGACAAACAAAGCATTTAGTTTTTTTTTAAATATTTAACGGGTAAGCACAGTGCCTTGATTTCACCTGACGTTAAGTGATGATAAGGTCAATAGATGGAAGTGCACTTCACCCGGGATCCTCAACTAGTGAGGCACTGGCTATCTTATCTCTAGCTACCGGAACACAACAATTGCTACAAACATTGATACTATGGCGATAGGAAACTTTTGTAACTTCATTGTTACATAAAGATGCAATAAAATTGTCCTTCGAACCGAATCTGTAAACTCCACAACAGTGAACAGAGTACACAACAACACGTATGTACGTGTACATAACATGTATAGGTAAGTACTGCAACATAACGTAATTGTTTTGACTCTCCATTTTCAGCAAAGAATTTACAAATAAAAATAATAAGTAGGTTTATGTAAGAAATGTTGGCAGACTTGTACGCTGGTAGGAACGAACAGGGTGGGGGGGGGGGGGAGAATTTGTGTACCTGTTGAACTTTTGTTTTGGATCTTGTTTTGTTGCCGCCCACTTCTACCTTTTCCATCTCTTTCGTTTCGTACTTGAGACAGCGAGATAATAAATAAATGCGAAATAGGTATAAATGCCAATATGATAGTATTCTGATGTTTAATGGCTGTGTAAAATAGACGTTGTTCCTTTTTGTGAGTCAATCGATTCGCTAGATAAAACTTTGAATCTTTTCTGTTCACTCCCTACATAGTTTCTAGACATTGGTATCTCGCATTAGTGCGTGTCCCTGTTTTCTATCTACTATATTCTCCGTGAGGTTCGAATCTGATCGGGAGCGATTAATCTACTGTCCTACTGCCTCCATCATTGAAAGCAAATCATACATCGCGGCACCATTGATTTGTTAGTAGCGCTTTACCACTCTGCCATCAAAGTGTTAATTACAAAATAAAATAAAATATGTTTTTCATCCCCCATCTCGGAAAGAGTATCTTTGCTGTTCGATATCTGAGTGCAAAAGCCGTTTTTATCCGCTAGAGGATAAAGTAAATTGAATTTAGAACATCGTGTGCACTGTTTGTGAATTCAAAACATCATTGAACCTATTTACTTCTACCTCCATAGTGCCGAATTTATCAGTACACAAGTCACTAACACCAACATTACAGTACCTACAACAAAAATATTACACTCAACTTAAGTAACTGTAGCAACGTTACTTTCAATTTTTCTTAATTATATGTACCTAAGTATTATTTGTTATAATTTAAAGATTATTCTGTAATACTTACCTACCTATCATAATGTATTAGTTAATACCTAAACTGAAATAAAAGTATCTTGTGATTGTAAATGTTTTTTTTTGCATTTAGTCATTTCCTCGCTGAGGTGGGATGAAAAGTTACGTGTTGCACTAGAGTGCAAAGATTTTTCACCTCGTGCTCTTTTGATTCCCTCGCTAACGCTCAAAATTCTAATTTTTGAATCACTTGCTGCGCTCGTGATTCAATTTTAGAATCCTTCGCTTGCTTGGTCATCAAAATTGAGCACGCGGTTAAAAAGCAACTTTGCACTCTTGTATAACAAATAACTATTATTCGGTATAAGCTACAATAATTAAGCTCTTATAAATATCATTACGCCATCGGTTCGTAAGGCTGGTTTTACAGTCACGCTGATCGTCGGCGGTGACAGATCAATATATATGTAATTAAAGGGAACGTTACTGAGTCACGCTGATGGCTCAGCGCTGACATGCGCTAGAAGTTCATACATTTCGGCTGTCAGCGGCGACGGTCAGCGTGCGGTCAGCGCGACTCTAAAACCAGCCTAGGTCTACAGTATATTTCATTTCTCCCCTTCTTTAACAGCGACAAAATATTGGAAAATGCCATAACATTGAAGAACACTTTCCATTTTAATAAACAGAAATCCTTTCGTCCTCAAAATCCGTAGCTCTAATAGCGCAATGCATTTAAATTCCCGTTTTCGTTGACGTGCAACTAACGCTAGGCTAGGTACACTGATAAAGCTAGTAGTTAGCATGTCCGGCAGGGGCGTCCCGTCCCTCTTATGTACGAGTAGTCTCCCGCCCGACGACGTACATAACAACATAGGTATAATGGTACATAGCCAATTAATTGATCGATGGAGGCACGGGCGCCCGAGCACCGACGGAGCCGCGCAAATAAACCACCACCATTTTATCCCCCCATGGGAGATTCAATTTGTGTACGGAAATGCACTCTATGCAACTGAAGTAATAAACATCGTGTTAGTTATTTGATTTCGTAGTCGCTTCAATATTGCAAATTGCTTTGATGTGTGATGTATGGTTCAGCGTAACGAATCAAAGTGAAATAATTTATTCAATATAAGCCCTCACAGGCACTTAGTGACTTAAAACTATACAAAATCCAAATATCATTAAAATCTAAAATTTTGTTTTTAACTAAACTACTGAAACACAAATGTTGAAAAAAATTTCCACGAGCAGGATTTGAGCAGCAGCAGCAGCAGAGATTTTGAGCAGGAGAAAGGTGCAGTTTCTGACATTCCGGGTCAGGTGTTCTTCCAATTGAGCTATCGTGGTTCTAACCAGCCCGCCGAAATTATTCAACACTTTTTACTTTGAAAGCCAAAGGCGCCCATTCAATACTATACTACTACTGAATACTACTGAATCTACCACCAGTTCGGATTTTGGGAGAGTCTTCGACCGAAAAGTACTCCTGAGCTCGGCCAGCATCTTAGGAGCCTTTTTACTCTATCTTTTTAACCAAATTATAATCAATCAATAACAGCAGATTGTAGTACGAGGGCGACACTGAAAGTTCTTAGATAATCAAAAACTGAACAAACTAGCAAGTTATTAGTTTTATTACATCTTTTTAAAATAGTGTCTATTCACATCAATACATCGCTGCATCCAATGGAACCACTGAGAAAAGCACTTAAACAATTGTTAGTGTACCACTCTGCAGTAACTGTTTTTCAATCCTCTAAAACAATTGTTGTGTAATGACATGTCCTTCCGAAGGACGATGCCACCATCTTTTTTCTCGCGCTTCAACCTCTCTTCACTTTAGTTGGCAACTCCTCGGAAGGAAACACCCTCTCAGCAGACTGTCTTTTAGTTTCAGGATCATAACAGTAAATCCAGCTTTCGTCACTCGTAAGTGTGTCGAACACAGCATTTGAGTTACCTCCGTTAAATCTTTGAACCATGTCACGGCACCAATCAACACGACGGAATTTTTGGGCCTCTGTCAAATTATAAGATATCCACCGGGCACAAAGCTTCCTGACCGCTAAATGTTCATGGAGGATTTTGTGCACTTGACTCATAGAACGAAAATATTATCTATTGCAGCCCTTGTAGCGTCCGTCTTTGGACATAGGCCTCCTTTCTGCTTCTCCACTCTTGACGGTCTAAATATCGAATCTGCTGATTGGTCACTCCTTTGTCAGTCTCTATCATACGCCGTGGAAGGCCGTCCCTCATGCAGATCATCGGTGAGATTAGTGCGACCACGTTTAAACTCATTAAACCAGTTGTAAACAATGGCACAAAAATGGGCTTCATCGTAAAAGGCCAATCGAAGTCTATTAAAACTTTTTTGTTGACTTAAATGATTTCGAAAGTCATATAAAATCATTTTCGAAACGCAACGAAAATTTTCGCGCGTTAAATTTATGCTGACGTAACACAGACAATTTTCAATTTGCCGCCAAGTCGTAAAACAAAAATGACAAATGAAATTAATGAAATACATTACACAATAATATAGGCAAAGAGTTCCATTTTCAAAATTTGATTTTATTTTTTTATTAAATCGTTTACAATTGGCCAGTTCTAAAAACTTTCAGTGTCGCCCTCGTAAATACCCTACTTTATTCTTGAATACGATGCACACTCATATGTGTTGGATGTAATAGATGCACGTGTTTATGGTCAACGCAAAGATATTAATGTGCTTCTAGACGATCACATGTAATTTAACGACTTACTTAGATGATTATATGACTCGGGAGATATTTCTACACTCGGGTTTGTGGGTTTCAACGACAACAAAAGGGAACAACAGCATAACCTGCCCTACGGAGTGGTGTTCGTAACATTTTGATTGCGTCAACAACCCACTGGCCTGACATTGCGAGAGTTAAAAAAAGGAAACATCGCAACAGACACGTGCCCCGACCCTATTCCATAGAATTTCTTAAAATTTTCCGACTTGTTTATTTTGTTGTACAACAACCTTTACCTACCTTTACCTTTAGAAACTAGTTGTGAAGAACTTGTATAAGTACGGTTTGTCGAACAAAAGTGTCCTTAATTACTTTTTAACCTTTTCCTTGACAAAGAAACATTTGTGGCTTAAATAGACTTTCTTACGTGTACAGGAGCTGTTTGTAGCGAACACGGTTTCTTAACACAATTGTTATAAAACCTGCAATTAAATGGGTACCTAATATACTTATACCCTCATGTGTAGGTCTTTTCTCTTAAAGCTCCCTTTTATATAATAACTGTACCGAGTGTATTGTTTTGATAAAAAACATACAGAAGAATTGAGAACCTCCTCCTTTTTTAAAAGTCAGTTGAAAGGAAGAAAAAGAAAGCTTTGTTGACGGTTTAAATGCCTCATTACTTGACGTAAACTGCCATGCCTTTTGTTTAAAATATCTTTAACTGAACTCTTTTTCTGTAGAAAGCAACTTGCATACAATTACAATAATTGTCGTTAGCTTGTTACAAATTACATTTAATATTCAGGTAGATTCGGAACATTAGGCCTTACATTTACTCGTAATCAGAAGCTATCATTGGAAATTGAGGCATTAGCCCTACCGCACCGTTTGTTTTTACTTCGAAATTAAATGATACTTTATTCAAGAGGTCTTTTAGCTTCGCAGAAGAACGGGGGTGCATTAAACTGCACATCTATAGAATTAACGACATTTTTAAAACCGTTACCAAATTATGCTATATACAATTTTACAATTGCTTAAAAATATTTCTAATAAGAAATACCTATTGAAGTGCTTCTTCTTCTTCTTCATGTGCCATCTCCTATCGGAGGTCGGCTTTTGAAATGCTTGGAGCATTTCAAACCCATGCTGTTTTGTTTTCTTTTTGGTCAGCAATGACACCCTTCTCGGACTCCTGGTCTGCAAGACAGTTTCGATGAGATGATAGCGTGCACTAAAAATATTCATATTCGTAAAGACAGAAATGACTTTTTTTCGACAGTAGAACAATAGGGATGTTGACACAAACAATAATTTTTTCCAGAAAATTTGATAGCTGCTAGCTGAGCTACCCAATTCTTGCGTCATATTATTTATGTTGCTACTACCGTCATATTATTTATGTTGCGTCATATTATTTATGTTGTTAGAAGGAATACCTACGCTCAGCAATGCTGAGCGTAGGTATTCCTTCTCTCATTATATTTTTATTGTTTTCATGTTGTGATCAAAGGCTGTTTGAGACTACGAAATACTCTTGCCAAGTGTATTTCGTAGTCTCATGTCATGTTAAGTGCTTATTGACATCTACATGGATGGCCTATATTAAGCTCTTATTGGCTATCCCTGCATGCATAGCTAAGCATGATTTATTCATATGGCCGTGTAGACTGAAACTACCTTAGTGTAAAACGTAGCTTCGGCTGCGCCTAAAATAACCTGATATCCAATATGCATGAAGGTGGCGCAGGGATTCACTGCGATGCAGCTGTATGCTGTTGCTAAGTGCGAGTTTTATCAACCATTTGATCACGTTTACGATAACGAGAATTTTAAGCTACAGATGTAGCGACTCCTTGTGATTGTCACAAAAATTCTCATTAGCGTTAACGCGATCAGCCTATGGCACGCCACGGGTTCGTCTTTAAATGTACTTGCATACAAATGTATGGAAGAGTATGGCGCAGCGAAAAACTGATGATGCGGTGCGCTTCTTTAGTCTGTCTTGCGACTTATCCATTTAGATGTTATCATCATCGTCATCACTGCGCCATCGAGCTCCATTGATGTTATATGCTTGTTGAATGTGCAAAGCGAAACGTGCTGTGCTGTGCGTCGATCATGTGTCTCATATATTTACGCAAGTGCTAACTTCTGTCTGTTACTGCGAAAGATGGACCAACAAGCGAACTCACATTGTATTGTTTTTCAAACAGCGCGATTGTTATACACATTGGCATTAAACACTTTGTATGGATCTGTTCGCGTTCATTTTACATAATTATCTTGTTCTGATGTTACGAGTTCTTTGTAGGGTCTGCCTTTGAGAAAACAAGTTTGCATTATGATGTGCCTTCGAGGCACCCTACCATTACTTATGTTTCGACAAACCCCAAATACTCGCTTCATAAAATGACACGCTAGTAGACTATCAATACACAATAAGGTTGCACCACCTGCCTACGGTCCCATCATACCGGTTGTTAAATCCGTACAAGACCACTAACTGTACGCTAATTTTATGTACAACGAAACGCTAGCCAGGGACGTTTCGGTTTGAAAACAGTTGATCTGTATTCTGTAAATAGTGTTCCAAAGGTACAATTTTATATTATTAGTTAAGAATACGCTTATTGTATGTATCCCCATTTGTATGACTAACTAGCGGCCTTCTCGCAATATCAGTCGAGAACATTTTCTTTTTATACAAACCTTGTCCTGACAATTACAAAAACAACAAAAGCTAAATCAGCCAAATCGGTCGAGCCGTTCTCAAGTGACGCCTGACATACATGTGGCAATAGATTTTTATTAATAAAGATTTTAATAGCTCTTATTCCTGCAAACGTTGTAACGTCGCCGGCACATCTAACGAGGTGCGATTATTATTATTTCTGCTTATCTATCTAATGATACGTGAAGCGAAAACTTCGTTCCACGAGGCGTGTGAGTGTGAGTTAAAGTTTGTATGGAGTCCAGAAAGATATAATTTATGTATAACAATTATGTGTGACATTACATTTCGACCACTGCCCGCCTAGTAATTCATTTTAATTTCTGAATGCACATCCATTGAACGTTCCATTACCAATCTTGCAAATATAAAGTGTTATCGATATAATATCAACATAAAGTACCAGAACGGAGTCTAGACTTTATAAAAATGCACACGTATTATTCTAGTAACGCAGCATCAGCCTACCACCGGATCAATATACACGCAGTCAAAAGCCCTTCGGCCAGCGAGGGTCCGGCCTGCCAATTCATTCGCTGTCTCCCTATTATATTAGTCAGTGCTCTCAGCTCAAAGTTACGTTACTAATGTATTCATAGCAACCCCCTAGACGCGACGGGGGGAAAGGGGGGAGGGAAGGGAATAGTCTACTATATTTAATGAAAAAATAACCGCTGAGGGGCCTGCGCTTTGGGGAGTCTGTCGAAGCTCGTTTTGTTATTTGCATTGTGCAGCCAACCATGTTTTAAACGTTTCCCGTTTTTTAATCACATTGAATTGTAGCAATTTTGTTTGGGACTGTTATTGTTTACGTACAGGGCAAACATCGTGTTCCGACTGTCGTCGGATTTCTAAAAAACAAAGAATAAGTTCTTCGAATAGTTATTCCGTGTTTGGTCAATTCAATTCAAGTTCTTGTAAAATGGCTCTCGCTACGATTTAGCCAGTGTCTAGTTTGGGGCCAGTTATCGGTGTTTTGACTTTGTCCGTAACTCTGCTTAGAACTTTCACAGGCGTTGTGCTTGTACAAGAAATAGAATGTCAAAACTGAGACCCAATTTTGAGGATAAGGTAGTTACTGACTGATTCTGTTGAGATACCTGAAACAATGACAAAAAACTAACTAATTGAGCGGGTTAGTGAGGCAGATACAATACAATAGTATTATCCTTAATTCTAAAATAAATTAATAATAAGTAAAAGGAGTAGTCGTAACTCTATAGTGGCTTATTAATAAACAAAGTGTGAGCTTGGAGTAGTTACTCCGTGTTTGGTCTCGTTTACTCTAAGTTGAAATGACGTTTACATAACGGGAACAAAACACGGAATAAATAACTATTCGGAACTTATTCCTTGTTTATTTATTTATTCTTTCTAAACAAAGAATAAGGTCCAAAAGTTATTCCGTGTTTTGTTCCCGTCATGTAAACTCCTTTTCATATTAGAGTAAAAGAGACAAAACACGGAGTAACTACTCCAAGCTCACACTTTGTTTATTAATAAGCCACTATAGAGTTACGACTACTCCTTTTACATATTATTAATTTATTTTAGAATTAAGTATAATACTATTGTGTCGTTCGTAATAGATTTACAATTTGTAGTTTTACAGCTCTTTATAATTCACACGAAAAATCAAAATAAACAACAGTAGGTATAACATGTCCTGGGACATGGCAATTTATATTCGGATGCATTTAGAAATGCGATGGTTAGCGATAGAAGCAATGTATCTAGCCAAACTGATAGGTGCTCGGCTGGTTGAATGCGTGAAATCATGGTTATACCATAGATCTTTAGACTAGTTAGTGAGTGACGTAAACTCATACCTAGCAAGCGTATCAGATTCCCGAATGGGTTAACAGGGCTGGAGGAGGTGATTATTGTGTTACGCATACAGTCACAGTTTTCTCATTTAGATTTGTTTTATAGTTACCGTGGTTGGTACTACACTAATATTATAAAGAGGAAAGCATGTATGTATGTATGTTAGCAACGAATAAACTCAAAAACTACTGGACCTATTTAAAAAATTATTTCACCATTAGAATGCTACATTAGCACTGAGTAATATAGACTATATTTTAAAATAATGCGGTGCGAAGTCCGCCGAGTCAGCTAGTATATAAATAAAAAATAAGCGTGCGGTTAGTTAGTATATAGAGATTGCAAGTAACAATTTCGGCGGCGGTATTTCCGCTCCGTTACGACCTTGGGATCTTCAAAGAACGGCGTCTGCGATTCCTCTGGTCTTGCGGGTGTCCATAGACGGCGGTGATTACTTTCCATCAGGTGACCCGCTTGCTCGTTTACCTCCTTCTTTTATAAAAAAAATCACAGATTTCGCAGTCCCCGCAAGAATCGGAGCATTAAAAATGAATAAAACAATTTACGAAATAAAAAAACATTTTATTCTAAATAACACAATTCCAACTTGAATGCACTTCTCGCCTGCATCCGCATATTTTAACACCATTACCATGACGATCGGTCAATAAAGAAGCTACATCACTTTTTATATACGGAAATAACCGTTTTTCTACAATACCAAATCTAAAGGCACCACCTACAGGTCACAATTATTAACCGATTTAAAAAAAAATTCGCCATTTTGTAGCTAAACTAATACCCTAGGACCTTTTTTTCCATTTTTTCTTAAGTCGGTTTTTTTCCGAAATATTTACAATTTAGTAAACAAACGCCCCCTAAAAAACCCGCCTTTTTTACATTTTTCAAAATTACACAAAAGGTTACTAGGCGATTTTCAAAATTCAAACGCTCACACGTGTCTCGATAAATTCCTCAACTCTTGGTACTATTTTCATCTCGATCCTCCCAAAATGCTCGGAGCTATGGCCAAAAATACGTCTCAGGCGATTTGCATGTGGCAAAATTTCATATTTTTTCGCAGTAGGCACTGCTTCAATGCAGTATAAATTCTTGTTAACGACATCTAATATCAAATAGGACTGTGACTGACTTTCAGCTTCTTTTTAGCAGTTAAACATTCAGGGTGAAATGAACTTTAGTCTTCGACCGTAGCTACTCTGTGAACCATCATATGAACTGAATAACCTTCACTAGAAGGCTATAACAATTGAAGAAAATTGCAGGAAAAGCCAAGTAGGATCTGCAAGGAATTTAAAATAAGAATTGGCCGTGTAGAATTGCTCACAGCGCCTTGGATGGGTCGCATGCAATTCATTGCGTTTATGCTTTGATTCGCTCTGATTGATATATATATAGAGTGCAACAGTCGCATTGAAAGATTGGTCCATTATCCTATCACGCCGCTCTATGTGGGTACTTGTGTCGAATTGTTGATGGATCGGCCGTGGTGCCGCACGCCCGCCGCCTGGACCGATTACTTTATTGGCAATGGACTTGTGCAAATTGCCACTGCGTAACTGGCGGGAGAGGATAACTACTTGGTGTATTGAAATAGATACTTACAGCTTTGGACTCGCACAACTTATAGTATTTATAAAAACATTATTATTATTTAGATTTACGATATTTTTTCAGTGCTTGTGTCCTTGCTAAGATTATGTTAGGTTTTCTTAGTGTAACTCGTTTATTTTATATTATTTTTTTTTTAATGAAAACTGTATACCTTTTTTACAATAATAATTAATTTGGCATCATTGTCCGTTCGCCTTTCAGCATAGGCACTAAAACTTTCCACTTATCCCTGTTCCTAGCTGTTTGCGTCTTTGTAACACTTGCTATTGCTTTGAAGTCATCGGCCCACCTTTTCTTTGGTCTACCCCTTTTTCACTCACCGTCTCATGAATACCACTCTGTGACTTTTTGACCAATAATTTTTAGAGTCTCTCATGAAAGTGTATATTATTTGTAAGCGCTCGCATATGCTATGACAAAGTAAATACTGTGTAGGTACACCAATTAACAATAAATTAATCAGTCAGTATAAATAGATTTAATGATTTGTAGGTACTAAAATATTTTAAGTTGTTGTTGTAATTATTATTATTTTATATGTTTATTCAAAAAAATATACATTCTTTTGAATTAACAATTAGGCACATACCAACAAAAGTAGAAATACATAGATATATCAACGTTAGAACAATGTCGATACGAAATCACTATACTTACTAATTTTATAAATATTATTAAGTAAATTAAATTAATCAAATGTTAATGTTAATTATTACATTAAATATATTCATTGTTTCCATTTCATAATCATCTTTTAATCAATATAATTATTTGTATTAGGTCTGTAAGGTACCTTTGTTGACATTAACACCGTATACCGTTATATCTATTATTATTATTATATTATCTGGAACTTTGCCTTAAAAAAATATGAAATACTTAGTCCGACCTGGTAATGGAACCAAGCATCTCCAAATACCTATCAAGTCTAGCGTTACCTTTACCCTCGTAGCCATCGAGGCATCGTAGAAATAATAATATTATAGATACGATAGGAAAACGCAGGCAGTGGGCAGGCCTCCAATAAGGTGACCGACGATCTGGTGATAATCGCGGGTATCCGCTGGATGCGAGCAGCACGAAACCGGTTGTTGTGGAGATCCTTGGGGGAGGCACACGTCCTGCAGTGGAGGTCTTTTCGCTGAAATGATGATGATGATGATGATGATGATGAGTTACGTCTATTTCTTGTTGTTAAGGAGCGACCTAAAAATGAAGAACTTAAAGTTTTGCTCATTGCGATCCACCTGTCGCGTTCTGGTGTAATCGCAATATCTAAGCAACATCATTTATGCTAGATCTCCTGAGGGGTGACCAAAATGTTGCTATCTCCAGCTACATTAAGCCGTTGTTCTCAGTATATGGCAGCCCATTGTTTCCACCGACCCGCAATGGGTCGTCCCCGTGCCGTGTGCTCTCATACTTTTATCAACTCGCATTGCATCTGTGTGGTGATTGGTGAATCATGGTTTGGGTGCCTAGTGCTATCATCATAAAAAAATTGTTCGTATTAAAAGACTGACGAGCAGGCGGGCCGCCTGATGGTAAGCGGTTACCGCCCGTGGACAGTAGCAACATCAGAGGTATCCGCTTATGCGTTACCGAACTGGGGTGCGATTTATGTATATCACCTGTGATGATTACTTTTCATCACCTCACTCTTTTATCACTTTTTTATCACCGTCCAAACCTTCTGAGATGACTCCCGTGATACAAACAAACAACTCAACTAAGGACGGTGATAAAAAAGTCAACCTGTATGCCATTATTATATTGTTATATGCGGGTATTATTATACCAGTAGGTATGATAATTCCCGCTCACGGACTCGGAATCTCGGAACAGGCCGAGCGCAGCTGATGCGAGATTCCGTGGCCTTGAGGGGTTGTCGATGTGTGTGTTGCTCAAGTGCGTATATATGAAGCTTTCCTTCTCCAATCTCCTTATTTTGTGCCACTGCTTTGAATCCTATGTGACGAGTAAAAGTTGTTGCAGAGGATCTCGCTGCCACGTTCTACTTGCCGGAGACCATCCGGGCAGAGATCTACGAGCGCAACGACGCTGCGTTCATGCAGCCCGATCCACGTCATGGTAGTATAGTTTTTATTACTTTATTTTATTGTTGTTTTTATTATTTGTAACAGAAAGGTGTTGTGATAATGAAAAGATCCAAAGTGTATCCGATCTAGAATTTGTATGTGTTGTTACTAATACATAATTGTTAACTTTAATTTGTCAATTAAAATAAAATTAATTAAATATTTAAATTAGTGTAATCGTGCGCGTCAGCAGTGATCATAAATGCAAGCACGCAGAGGTTACTAAACCACAAGGGCTGTGACTAGTTTATTTTTCGTCGCAATAGAAATATTGAATTAAAAACTGTAAGAACTTTATAACAAATTAAAGTTAATAATTTTGTCTTAGTAACTTTGCATACAAGAACTAGATCGGATACACTATGGATCTTTTCATTTTGACCACACCTTTCTGTTAGGTACGCGTTGTATAGTTACAAGATAAATTCGTTCAATTCGTACGTTCAATATCGTTTACAAGTTAAATTTGTACGAAAATGCATCCAAAGTGCGGCTGGCCTAAGACTTGAAGCGGGTTGACCGTGTCGATTTGCTGAGCAGTCTTGTTGATCGAGAAAAAAATGCTTTGTGAACATATTTCTTTTACATAAATTTTAGAGAACGGCCTCCATTCTGCTATTTTCAAATGTTTACAATAGAATTAACAGACTTAAAGTCCAATGAGCCTCGCACGAACTTCTATAGAAATCGAAACGTAAAATTTGAAACATGACATAAAACCCGTGAAATGACGTCTGTCTATCGTTAGTTCCATTTAAAGACGTTTTGGCGCTGTATCAATTTCCATACAATATTCATACATATATTAACGCTACGATACGAATACTATAGTTGTTCGTACTAGGATCACAGGTCATCAACTTCTACACAGTCTTAAATAACCGTCACAATCGTCAACAGAGATGCCGGACGACGTGGAATTCTACGCCGACCTGATTCCGCTGGAGAAATTGACGCCGCACGCGATCTCTTCGTCGTTCCGCTCGTGCCACCGCCACACCGGCGAGCACTTTGCCCTTCGCCGCCTTCACGGCTGCTCCAGCCAGTCCATCAAGCGTGTGGAACCCTGGAAGAAGATCGACCACCCCAACGTTGTGCACTTGCAAGATATTTTCTTTACCAAGTCCTTTGGGGACCACTGTTAGTATTCATTATTAAATTACTTAATTGTAATAACTACGTCCTGTGACGGCTGCACGGCTCGCCTGCAAACGTCAGGACGTCTGGAAGCAGATCGACCACCCCAACATTGTGCACTTGCACGATATGTTCTTCACCAAGGCCTTTGGGGACCACTGTTCGTATTCATGATTAAATTACTTGATTGTTAATAATTATTAAGTACTAGAACGGCTGCACGGCTTCTTTGGCCCCGCCTGCAAACGTTTGGCCGCCTAGAAGCAGATCGACCACTCCAACATTGTGCACTTGCACGATATGTTCTTCACCAAGGCCTTTGGGACCACTGTTAGTATTCTTTTTTTATAATTAGAAAGGCTTGCATTTGCCTACTATCTCACCTGATGGTAAGTGATGATGACCTACGATGTAACATGCTTGCCTAGAAGGTACCTATTCACTCGTGATTTGAAGACCCCAATATTGTATTTAATAAGAAACACAGACTGAGTGTTTTAGCATTCAATGAGATAAATGACGCTGAAGCTGCTACAAATTTGTTGTCAGGCATCGCAGGCCCATAGATACATACCTTACATACTAACATATTATATAGAAATAATTCAGTTATGTAATAGATAACTAGTATTAGTTATTCTCGGTAGCAACAGGCAGCCTTCCTCGAAAGCGCCTTCGGCCAGAAGTCTTCCTTCATGTAGGTGTCCAGGTAGATGTCAATGGGACAATATAAAGACTATATATGTAAAAATATCATACATGTTGTTTTTATAACTGATAATTTTATATAGCTTTCTGTAAAGTTTGCAAGTGTTAGTAAATATCGCTGTTTTTTTGTCGCAGCCTTGATTGTGGTATACAATTACCACCCCGGGTGCCAGACCCTGATGGACAAGTACCTCAGGAGTGGCCCAACCAATCCGGATGCGGCGGCTTACCATGACCCGTTCTCCAACGACCCAGACGCACCGCGCCCGTATACGCACCAGGTAAGCTGTCATAAGGGTGTGCTGGTAGGAGTCGACTGATCAAATAACAACTGATGTTTTCATCATTAGCTCATTTTATGTCGCCACTGCTGGGGCACGAGCATTCCCTATGGATGGATGGGAGAACTAGCCATAAACTACCACGCGGGCCCAGTGCGGTGCGGTAGTGGCTTAACAACTGCTAATGCAGCCGGGACCAACGGCTTAACGTGCACGGAGGAGCTCGAGATTATAAGTTTTTGGTCACCCATCCGATGACCGGCTTTTCCGAAAGTTGCGTTAACCACTGCACCATCGAGCTCCTGTAGTTCAGACTTTCGGATTCGGATTAATTGTACTAGTAGTAGATTTCGCATTTGTGTATCCCATACTAAACTCAAAGATCTAATTCTTTCAAACTAATAAGCCGATGTTAATGAACGTTGTATTTGCAGCAGTAGAATCACCTGTTGGAAGAAAGAGGACTTGGTCTTGGAACAATAGACACATATTACAGTAATCATTCTCAATAACGAGAGATTAATAAAATGAACAATTATTTAGTTGAAGGCATCTCTCTATTAACCACACAGCAACCTATAAGTTTAATTGAATGATAAAAATCTTATAACACTTTACAACTTCAATGATTTTTTTCTGCAGTCCCGCCAATCCCGCTGATTCTCAGAATTGATGACTTTGATCCCGCATGCTTGCGGGATTGAGATTTGGATGCGGGATTGGATTCACCAGCGCTGCCCAAAAAGAAAAAAATTATGTATTCTGTTAGATCTTGTCCATTTTAGTATTTATTATTATCGCACCAAAACTGTAAAGCTATTATTATCCTTGGTTCTTTTTGATTTCGAAAATTCTATATTTTCATACGTTTTTACTGGATTGAACTAACAAAAACAAATAAATTGTTTTAGTATTGACATTTTGATTAGTATGTTTTAGTAAGATACAGTGGTTCTAATATCATTTTTGACATGATATCCTTGTATTGATTGTTTTTGGGGTTTATAAACCCTCTATGTATCATCATCATCATCATCATTTCAGCCAAAAGACGTCCACTGCTGGACAAAGGCCTCCCCCAAGGATCATAATCATGGGAGGTATTTGCCATAATCGCCACGCTTGGCAGGCGGGTTGGCGATCGCAGTAGGTTGAGGGTAACCTCAGAGAGATGCTGCTGCCCATCCTCTGGAATGGTCCCTTAGTCGGCTTTTACGACACCCACGGGAAGAGATGGGGTGGTGCAATTCTTTATCCCCGGCACCACACGGGGGCCTCTATGTATGTTTTTAAATAAATAAAATAGAACCATCGTTTATTTATTTAATGTATCTTATTAAAAAGATATTAAAAATATCAAGTTATCTTAGAACAAATCATTTGTTTTTGATAGTTCAATCTATTAAAAATATATGAAAATATAAATTTTCGAAGTCAAATAAAACCAAGGCCCTCCAGCTTTTCATTAATAAATACTCAAACGGACAAGTTCTAACATAATATAGCATTATAGAAGCAGGAGCTCGATGGCGCAGAGGTTATCGCACCCGGTCTGCTAAGGTTAAGCAATTTTCGTAAAGGCCGGTCGTCGGATGGGTGACCAAGAATTTATTAACTCGTACTCCGCCGTGCTTCGGAAGGCACGTGAAGCCGTCAGTCCCAGCTGCATTAGCAGTCGTTAGCAACCGCCAAACTGCACTGGGCCCGCGTGGTGGTTTACGGTCCGTTCTCCCTATCCATGCATAGGAAGGCTCGTGCCCCAGCACTATATGTTCTGGTGATGATGATGATTACGTCTTCAATGAGTCATCTGATACACTAATCATAATAAAATATCCTGAAACATGTGATATTATTATTGATTTTTGGCCGGCACTTTCATATTAATACCAAAAATGTATATAAAAGTAGTTGTCCTTTGTATTAAAGAATTTTCCATTTTAAAATCCAAAACGTGGTAAGAATCCCGTTATTAATGACTCTAATGCAAGTGACCATGATAGTTTAAATAGTTAAACAAAAAAGGGCATTCGTTAAATTTCTGAGGTGTTTAGAAAAACGCGATACTGCGTGCCGCGGCCAGCGGCGCACTGCTGCCAGAGGCCGTGCTGTGGAGCGTCCTGATACAGCTGACGTCGGCCCTACGCGCCATACACAACGCCGGTCTCGCTTGCAGGTACACTACACTACACTATATAAGCGTACCGTTAAGCGTTACCAACTTTAATTTCCAAATTCCACCAAAAGTTGGAAAACATGGAATAGTTTGCCAGCACACGTTTTCCCTCCTTCCTATGATATGGTGTCCTTCAAACGAGGCGTGAACAGGCATCTTGTGGGCCGGCAGAGCGAGGGTAACTGATGCTGCGTTGTTTTCACGCTGCACCAGTTGTCGTCGCATCTGGATTCCATATTCACTTAACATCAGGTGAAATGGAGTCATTTGCCATGCTACATATAAAAAAAAAATTAAAAAAACGGTTCTTTAACCACTGAGAACCAATAATTAACCTTAATTAATAATAAAAAATATATAAATACATCGAAGCATTCAGTTTTTTATACACATATATTTATTAATAGCTAGCTGACCCGACAGATGTTATCCTGTCTAAGTTTTAATAAACATATGCCAAGAACGCCATCTATTAAGAGTAATCCAAAGTGGCAATTCCCATACAAAATTACCAATTTTGAATTTTTCGATATCTCAGCTGTTTTTTAGTTGTCCCTTGTTTTTTTATATAGAAGATAGATAATAATTAGAAGAATAACTATCCTTAGTTTCTTTTTTTAACTACATCCCTTGATAGAATTGAATGTGGCAGCATTAGCCTTCTCGGACTAATCTAGCTCGAACTGTGACGATTGAATAAAGAAGTTCTAGCTTTATGCGGTTTCTCCCTTTGGACTTCACAATATACATCATGCTTAAGAAAGTCTTTCACATCAGCGTTTGAATGTGTGAGAAAATTAACAAATAAATAGCCAGTACAGGAATACTTTATAAGCAACAGAGCCCTAGAGCCCAGAGTCATAAAATAAACAAATAAAATATGGTTTAGTTATTTTTGTATAGTTTTTAGTATATTTCGATTAGTAGAATCACAGGAGTACCGCTATAAAATCCACGAGCCGCTAGATCGCAATTTAGCCCAACTCTCCTGAGTTCAAACCACCAGAATTAGTGGTAAATCCACTAAGTTGGCAACACTGCTACCGTTTAACTAATACGGCTCCTGAGGTAGCTGCACGGTGCGGGAGTGAACTGCTCTGATATATGTTTAACCCCGTGTTATGAGAAACAGGCATACAGGTTCTTCTTTATGAAAGAGTTGGAAATGTATATATATTATATATTATATATATATATACATTTTCAACTTCCATCGGGACCTAGTATTTCCTTTTTGGGGTCCCGTAACACAAAAGGAAAAACGGAACCCTAATAGGATCACTTTGTTGTCCGTCCGTCAGTAAAGGGAACTCTTGGAGGTATCAAGTTGAAATTAACATCTAATAAATGTTCAAATATATTTTTTTTAACATCTAATACTTGTCTGTCAACTCTTGAAGCTGTAAAAGAACGCAATCCAAAGATACTGCTATTTGAGCCTTATTTTCTAACATTTCGCAAGCGAATCAAAACATGAAAATCGAATCATGGAATGTGGCAAGAAAGAAGCTCTTACAGCACAAGTAAAGGGAAAAAAAATGTTAATTTGTTGTTCCATCTTTTTTTTTGTGATGACAAACTTATTTGCAGTTGGTAAACTAATCACGACCTATGTCGATGTATAGAGACACTCGATCACTGTGATGAACGAACTATTTACACACAAGTTTTTACGGAACCCTCGGTGCGCGAGTCCGGCTCGCACTTGACGGCTTATTTCGTATGAAATCTGCAATATCTTTGTAAAGTTGTGACATTGTCGTCATTTCATGTGGGGTGTGTCCGATTTACAATTTAAAAGCTCGCTGTGGTGTTGACAAAAGGGACGGCAGGCAGCGTTTATGAATTCATAGGCAACATACATGCACTTTATGCCGTTGAACTGCGACGGAAATATTGAATGATAAAAGGAAATATGAACGGAATCACTGAATACTTAAAAAAAAAAAAAGATACATTTATTTCGACCACTTTAGATCATACAAGCATTTCATTGAATTCATTATTAATAATATTACAAAATCAAATTTAATAAAATAATTTAAATCACAATTAGAATCAAATTTAAAATTTAATTTTAATTTTAATACTTAAGGATAATACTTAAGGAAATGAAAGGAAAGATACAAAATGAAAAAAAAAAACGTAACTTGTTTGGATTGTGTGTTCTTATACTACACTTTTTTATTAATAAAATGAACAGTCCCGTCTTGCAATATTGGTTAGGTTTGGTTTTTTTTAAACAAATTTTCTTTCTATTTGTAGGAATAGACAGGATTTTTCCGTTATTTTACGCTGATGCTGTATAGAAATATAGAAAAGGATCTTTTGCATTTTTGTTGTTGCTTCTCTTTGGTATAGGATATCGGATAAGAACCAATAAAGGCTTGTTAGTTGAACAAAGTAGTTGCGAGTTTACAAAATGTGTTAATTAAAAAAAAAATAACTAAAATGTATGTTGTTCCCAATTAGGGCCTTGGACGCCACCAAGGTGGTGATGAACGGATGCCGCATGAGGATCTCGTGGTGCGGCGTGCCGGACGCCCTCAACATATATAACGGAGATCTCTTACAGGTACGTGGAACGAAGGTCTAACGACTAAAGCCTCAGCCCGCAGCACGAGCGTTTCACGACGGACGCGGCGAGCGGATTTCTAGTTCACTACGTTTTGTACATATTCTACGTGAACTTGCGCTCTCGACAAATATTGAAAACCCGTGTAACGCTACTTCTCGGAAATGCTTTAAACTTTAATTATATTATCTATACTAATATTATAAAGCTGAAGAGTTTGTTTGTTTGGTTGAACGCGCTAATCTCAGGAAAAACTGGTTCGAATTGAAAAAAATATGTTTGTATTGAATAATCCATTTATAGAGGAAGGCTATATTACATCACGCTATGACTAATTAACGCGGGTGAAACCGCGGGGTACAGCTAGTTAGGAGATAAAACAAAAAATCTTCTGTAACCGATTTGGATGAAATTTTCTGTGTGTGTTCAAGTGGATTCGAGAATGGTTTAGATTTACTATTGGACCCGGTAGGTGGCGCTGCTATAGGGGTCCATCAAGGTATACGGGTGTTCTTAAGCGGATAAATGATTTGTTTGTTTTGTTGTCATGGAAACTGTCAAAGCGGTACGAAGTCCGCCAGTCAGCTAGTATAATAATAATAATAAGGGCGTAGGTTACTTGTCCTAGCTCTAGGGAGCTATGAGACGCATTGCCGCCCGTCGAGACGCAGACTAAACCAAAATGTTAATGTAGGCTCAGCAAGAGGACCTGGCCGCCCTGGGCCGGCTAACGCTGTCGCTCGCGTGCCGCAGCGTGCACGTCGACAACCTGAACGCCTCAATGGAGCTGGTGTCTCACTCCTACTCCCCGGACCTCAAGAACATGATCTTGTGAGTGAATATGCGCTGTAGCTGTTTGTGAAACAGCGCTAACACAAAAACCCGTCGGGATGGCAACTACTAATAACTTATGTCTATTTAAATTGTTATGTTCACTTGCATTAGAGTAATTATTAACGGGATTCATACCATGTTTATTACTTGTGAGCAGGGCTTGATACCGGTACCAAAAATACCGGTAAATAACGGTAAATACCGGTGTTTTTCATTACGATACCTCGGTATCGGTACCTTAACGAATTTAACTTTGACCTTAACGACCATTAAATAACGGTAGCAATATACCGTTTTTTAAAAGAAAAATAGCGGTACTCGTTAAGGTATTGTAAGGAGGTTATATGCAGCTCATAGTAAAAGTTAGTTATTTATAATTAATAATTCGATACCGAGGTATCGTAATGAAAAATGTCGGTATTTACCGCCACCTCGGACTTCAGTAATTCCGTGATCATGGCGTATAAAATAAACATGGTAAGAATCCCGTTATTAATTACTCTAATACTAACAATAACTAATAACTTTATTCGTAATAACATTGAATGTGTAATTTTTTTGCATATTTTGCTGTACCGATCTGGTGTACCTCGAAAGTTGTATTAATTGAAAATAAAAGTTGTATTCATGTAGTATAAAGGTGATACAACCAATATTTTGAAAACTTAAACATGCCATTCACGGTATGTTACGCTATAATTCACTAGGTACAGACGTCTGGACATCAACCTATCCATAACTGTGAAATTTCTTCAATACATTTTCAAACATATAACTTAGTCGATAAAGTGCAAAGTCTATTATTAAGAAAATTTTACAGTTTGTGGTAAGTAGACGTGCAGCCGTGTGTATGTACACACCTCCTCAATGGTGGGTTGTGGATCAATAGACAACTGAATTAGATTACCTCGAGTTCCCCCATGTTTAGGAGGGCACTGATGTCGTAGCGGCCATTAAACCCCACCATCCTGATATGGGTATCAGCACACGAGTACTGTAGTGATGTTACGGAGCTTCGATTCCGATTCCGAAAACTCGGAAGTTTCGAATGATTTTTTACACCTCCGACTCCGACTTCGGATCCGATAAATTGAATCGAAGGTATAAGTAGTAGCAGTATAAGTAATAAGTTTATTAAATACAATTTGCTACTGTGAGAGTCGCTCAAATTGATTTAAAATATTAAAATTAAGCATATAAATTTTTGCGTGTTATTCGTCATCCTACGTGTAGGTATGACTATTATTATGGGTTAGTCCATCTAGTTATACTATTAGTTATACAATATAACAGAATGGACGAAAAAAAGTCTTATTTGTTATAACTGCTCAATGTAACTTAATGGATTCGAAAAAAATAATAGAGGTTTGTCCATGTAGTTATAGAGACCTAATTTTTATGTTTTGTTTTCTGTTACCCATTTTAAATTTATTTTTTGAACCCTTCTAACAAGCATGTATATATTAGTTTAAAAAAAATATATATAAAAAAATAAAATTTTAAATAAGACTTTTTTCGTCCATTCTGTTATATTGTTTAACTAATAGTATAACTAGATGGACTAATCTATTATTATTTGACTGTTTAAAAAGGATTACTTAATTTATTAAGTAACAAAACAATGTCTTTTCTACCCGGATTAACGTCGTCTCCGACCCCAATTCCGATACCGACTCTTATAAATCAAATTTAAAAACTTCGGTTCCGACTCAGGTTCCGATAATCTCACTTCTGTAACATCCCTGATGTGCTGTTACTCACAATAAAAGGCCTTTTATACCAACCAACACCACGTTTATAGACTATGAGTGGATAATGTAAATCTATGTCTCAAAGGTACTTGATGTCGGCGCCCACGGTGCACCGCACTGTCACCGATATCATGCCGATGATCGGCGCACGCTTCTACACACAGGCAAGAATTTGACTGGCAACCTGTAATATAAACTAATATTAAGTTTATCATTTCGTAATATTTAATTTTGAGGCTCGCAGCTTGTGATGAAGCGCTATGTTTGATGTTACTCACAAAAGGTATGTACCCGTATTTAATTAAGTTCGGTTTCTATAACATAATCACCTTTTCTCACAATACTTTTATTACCTTGTAGACAATAACATTTTATATCTGAAAAGATTCAATCAGAAATCACAGCCTTCCGTTTTTGTTTTGAGTCGGGCATGTGTAAAGTTTCCTTTATCATAAAACCAAATCGTCGCTGTAGTGCTAAAGAGCCGCGTTCAGCCGGGTATCGACGCGTCTTTTGGAACTATCTGAAACCGTTATCACTTTCCAAACATTGGCCGCACACCTAATGCTCGGAAAGTGATAACAATGAAGCGGTCACAGGTGGAGGCGCTGGAGCGCCGCGTGGATGCGTTCGAGGACCAGTTGGCGCACGAGATCGACAACGGCCGCCTGCTGCGCATCCTCATCAAGTTGGGCATCATCAACGAGCGCCCCGAGTGAGACCGCGTACTAACACACACGCATACTCACGCACACGCATACTCACACGCATACTCACACACGCACCATCAAACACGCACACTCACGCTCACACACGCACACATACTCACACGCATTCCCATACATGAATACTCGCACACGCATACTCGCACGCACATGCTCGCACACGCATACTCGCACGCACATACTCGCAGACGCGTACTCCCACACGCATACTCGCACTCGCATACTTACACACGCACACTTACTCACGCACGCATACACACACACGCGCACTCAAACACGCTTCCACACACGCACACACTCTTCACTACACACATACTGGAACACCTCGTGGACTAGCAAGGCGCAGGACAGGGGAGCATGCAGAAGTGCGGAATTGGACGGGCATTTAGAATAAGTTTAAGACAATATATTATTAATGACTTAATGATTACCTACCTAATTTGAATTGTAAAATGTTTATTGAATGTTATACATTTATGAATGTAATATTTATATATACATAAAGAATGTTGGTAAAAAAGAGTATTATTACCTTTTTAGATATTATTTATTTTTCCGTGTTTCGGGAAGTACGTTAATCCGTTAGACGTCAACAACCACCAATCTGCACCGAGTTGGGCCCGCGTGGTGGTTAATGGCCCATTTTTCCTGTGGTGTTTCTATGCATAGGGAAAGCTTGTGCCTCAACAGTGGTGACATAAAACTCAATGAGCATGTGCTGATTGATGATAATGATTATTTTTATTATAATTTATACTTAAACACGCATACTTACATACGCATACGAACACATGCATACGCACACACGCATACTCCCACGCGCATACTAACATAACACACACATAACTAACCCTTTTGTTTATTTTGTTTTGTTTTGTTTTGTTTTGATTTACCCGCATTCAGCCAGCTTACGAAAACGTCTGAGACGGCCTCACCCATAATGATGACACACATTCGATGCTGATGTATTCGCAATCACATTCGTCTAGAGTGTATTAAATAATTGTAGGCCGTACCTACTCATCGCATCACTAGCCTCATTGGCTTTTCTCTTTTGTTTTATAATCATTAACATTATCACATTATGTTTCTATTGTAATATATCTTTGTTTATTTTATAATCTAGAATATAAGCGTGTTGGCTGAATAAGCTGTAAGTTTATATTGCATGTTCTAAATAAATAAACAATAACCTGGCTGAATCTAGACTAATATGATAGTGTTGAGCCGGCCGCACGTTGGATGCGTTTTCGTACGCATTTGACTCGTACGAATACGCACGATACATTACGATCCTCTGACTACTATGCTTTGGTACCTTACACGATAGGTGCGAGCTAGTAGTGCGCAGGTCCAAAATCAATCTCAACTTGTTTGGATTTTCAATTCGTACATCCAATAACGTATGTTTACGTACGATACAAATTTGTATACAATGTGCGGCCGACATTAGATGAATCTTTAATAGCCCTTTTTCATTGCGGTATATCATACAAACTTTTAAGCTCTAATTATTTAAACCATTGAAACGAATTGAATTATTGCGGTCTAAAGCGAGGTTTACTTGCTGGTCCGTTTGCATTACGTGCAATATTTGTAGTACAATTTACTTTCGCAAGTGACTCGCAAGATCTTCCTTGCAAGTTCTTGCCCGATTGTTTAGATTAGCGATGACTTGCTGCGATTTCTTAGCCAAGTATTCTCTGGTCCGTTTAGATTGCCTGCAATTTTTTTAACACAGGTCGCTTTCCAGTTAGCAAGATCTCGCCTAGAAGTTTTTGCAAGACTGTTTACATTTTTATCAGCATTTCTACAAAATAATTATTGCCAACTGATTGTCACTTTATTATTATGAAGTGTCTGTGCATTAATCCTTGCTTTTTGTATCCCGTAATTCTCTGTGCCGTTCATACTTTTCTATTAGCGCCACAATTTCATTTCGCGCCCATACTTTTTTTACTGGCATCTTGCTCTACGCAGAAAACTATATTTTTCAAACAAATAAAGTCAAAAGTTCTTGCTGCAATGTCAAAATAGCGTTTACACGTGTGATTTCCGACAAGTCTGTGCAAGTTGCAACACTTGCAGAAGTTAACTCGCCGCAGCAGTTTACACAGTGCTAAACTGCTTGAAGACGTAGACTTCTGCAAATTTTATTGCTAATCTAAACTCGCAAGCCTTGCAAACTGAAAAAAATGCAGAAGTGGCTTGCTACGGCCATATTTAGGCGTTTACACATATAACTTGTAGCAAAGTCCGCAAGCTGCAATACTTGCAGAAGTTAGCTTGCCACACCGTTTTACACAGTGGTAACAGCTTGCGGAAGTCAACCAAATCGCATAAATGCAGTCAACAATTTTTTTAAATGTTTTCTTATACCTTTTAACAACTCAGCACTTCCCTTAAGTTTAAACGTTTAAGTCGGCAAGGTGAGAACATCTAGTTAGGCGCAGTTCTACTCCACTAACTGTCCTCATATCTGGACTCTGCTTCTGCTCAACATCAGGTTTTAACCGCCTCTGTGGTCTAGTGGCTAAGACCACCGGTTTAGACCCAGAGGTCCCGGGTTCGATTCCCAGCGGGGGGTACATGTTTGTGTACTCGGTTTGGTTGGTGGTAGGGCTTGTTTGTCCGCCTGGCTAGCTACCACCATCTTATCTAAATATGTCGCCATAACATCAATGTTTGTAGCATTGTTGTGTTCCGGCAGCTAGAGATAAGATAGCCAGTGCCTCACTGGTTGAGGATCGCGGGTAAACTGCGCTTCCATCGTTGACCTTATCATCACTTAACATCAGGTGAGATCAAGGCACTGTGCTTACCCGTTAAAAAAGGTAGAATGAAGTCATTAACCAACTCTTGTTGCCATATCGGTTGGAAAGAATTAGAGCTTTAAAGTTTGCATGAGACCCCGAAATGTGATTGGCCCTTAATAACTTGGAACTGTCACCAGGCTGAATATGGACCCATCCTGGTCGGAGACGGGGGACCGTTATATGCTGAAGCTTTTCCGGGACTACCTGTTCCATTCGGTCAACGAAGATGGCAAGCCATGGATGGACCAAGCCCACCTGGTCCACTGCCTGAACCTGCTGGATGGTGGGGCCCAAACCAAGGTAATGGCAGGTTGTCAACAACCTGGTGGTAGAGACTGTATGGCGACTTACTAACGTATTTCTAAGCAATTTAGTTGACAATAATACTGAATACTCTTATCTTATCTTAGTGGAGCCTGCTGAGGTTTCCCTCTTGCAGTAACACTTCGACCCATCGGGATCTTTTGTGCAACCCCGTTGCTGAATACTCAATTGTTTATGGCATTAGAAGTTTTCTTACCATTGCAGAATGCAATAAATATACTTATTGAAATGTCACCCACTGTCTAGTGGGTGACATTTCAATAAGTCTTTCCACTTTTCATCGAAACCTACAGGCGTTTTTAACCGACTTCAAAAAAGAAGGAGGTTCTCAATTGGGTTGTGTTTTGTGTATTTTTTTTGTTTGTTACCTCATAACTCCGTCATTTATACACCGAGTTGGAAAATTATTTTTTCATTTGAAAGGATATACTTCCAGATTGGTCCCATTTTCATCAAAATCCAGTTCTGATGATGGAATCCTTAAGGAATTGAGGGAACTCCTCAAATATTGTAGGCATACTTTAGCGATTTTGGTATTTTCAGCAATAAGTCAAGCATTTGCATTCATAAAGTATCATTTGATGAAGTGTAACTGATGAATAACCGGAACTCCTCAATGATAAGTATTTCACGGGTGGCGATAACATATCTCGATTAAGATAGTTAAGTGACTACGTCAAAGCAAAAGAAGGCAGGCACCGGAACTCAGTTCTGATGATGGAATCCTTGAGGAATTGAGGGAATTCCTCAAATATTGTAGGCATACTTACCTATAGCGATTTTAGTATTTTCATAGTGTTGAAAATGTGTTTTTAATTGAACTTTATACTTTGATATAACTATGCAATATGGAGTACAGTTTAAAATTGTGAATTTCTAACGTAAGAAACATTATTTGTTAGCTTATAAGTGCAGTGACAAGAAACAATTTGCGGGTGTCGCGAAGTGTTGAGCCGTACATCGCGCTCTTTCACTGTTGCGGGGATTAGCTATCTCTGTCTCCGTCAAAGTGTTGTCACAATAACACCTACACCGTATGTGGAATTAGTCAACATGAATTGTGCGGTTTGTATGAAGAAAACTGATGTTCGGGAGATGATTAAATGTAATGAATGCAAGTTAGGATAACATTATAGATGTGTGAACATTACCTCGTCGGCGTCTAAAGAAGAACAGCTTCGTTTAAAGCGTACTTTTAAGTGCGAGTCCTGCTTAAACATAACCCAGCGTATACGGGTAACTGATGATACACCTGTACGTTGTACTAGTGACGCCAGCATAGTAGAACAAAGGAAATCCTTTGAGGAAAATGTTTCCCAGGCGTGGCCGGTGTCATCAGACGACATAGTAGATAAAATTAGTACAGGAATCATGACAAAAATCGGCGCTTTTGAAGCATGGATTATAGAAGAAATTAGAGCCACTGTGGCCGTAATGGCACAGGAAAATGGAAAGTTAAGGCAAGAGTTGAAAGAAGCTAATATGAAGTGTAGTTCTTATGAACAGCAAATTTAAAGTTTGAAGACTGAAATACAGATAAATAGTGAGAAAAAGGAAATCTATGACAAAGATTGGCGTTCAATAAGAGTACCAGTGTCGACAGGCCCAAAGTGTACTACTACCACCCTGGCTGCTTCATCCAGCAGTGTGAATAACAGCGCGCAGCTGATGCCCGCAGCTGATGCCCGCCGAGCAGACTAACTACGCAGCAGAGGGTATGAAAGTAAGCGATAATAACGGCAATGAGTGGATAGAAGTTAAAACCCAAAAGAGAAGTAACTCCATAAAAAGAGGGGGTAATCGCTCAATTGCTTCTCTAAAAGCAGTAGAACGTCTAAAGGACTATATTAAACAAATACTGGGAAGCGATTCTGAAATTATTATTGAAAAATTAGTACCTAAAACTAAGCGGGACTATAGCTCGTTTAAGATTGATGTTACATTAAGTAATTTTGAAAAGCTTTGTGACCCTGCGGTGTGGCCAGTAAATGTAGAATACAGCGAATGGATTTGGTTTTGTCGCTCAACCAGAACAGACAAGTTGGAAAACGAGTAGATATTTTAACATTTTATACCAAAATGTTAGAGGACTTCGAACAAAGACTACACAATTTTTATCATTATTAAAATCATCAGGAGCTGATTTGTTCGCTATTACTGAAACTGGCCTAAATAAAGCTATACAAATCTCAGAGTTCGTGCTCGCCGGATATCAAATATTACGCTGTGATCGGGCAGATGGGCGCAAGCAAGGAGGCGTACTTATAGCGGCCAAACCGCGGTTCCAGTTGCGACGAGTGATTATCCCAGGTGATTTCGATATAGACTGCCAAAAGTTTGAATTGATCTGCACTGCTGTTCATATGCAAAATCGTTTTTTATTTACTTGTTGCGTCATTTACATTCCGCCACAGACTGATGAAAATGAATATATGTTGATGTTTAGCATAATAGAAAAAAATTGTATTAAATATAAAACTAAATTAGTGATATTGGGAGACTTTAATATGTACTCTTGTAATAACAATATTGTTAATTATTACGAATATTTCATGGCTTACTGTGAATTCATTCAATGTAACGGGGTACCTAACTGTAACAATAGAGAATTGGACCTAGTGTTGAGCGCTAGCGGTGAGTGGGTGGGCGAGGCGGACGAGGGCCTGCAGCCCGCGAACGCGTAGCACCTCCCCCCCGCTTGAGGTGCGCGTCGAGCGCCCCTCGCGTCCGTCGTGCCCGGCTCCGTGGATCACGACTCATCGCCACATTCTCCAGTACCAATTGCTCGTAAGTTTTGGAATTTTAATAAAGCTGACTTTCATCAAATTTATAGTTTATTATCTGATATGGACTGGAGTGACATGTATTATTTACATGACCTGGATGAAGTTTTAAATTTTTTTATGATATGATATATGGCATTTTCTTCAAATGTATTCATTTAAAAGAAATAATACAAATAATAGTAGATATATTTATCCGGTGTGGTATACAGTCGAAATTATTAGAGGTATAAAACTTAAATATAAACTACATAAAAAATATAAATCTAGTAAATCGCGTAGTGACTATGAGGAGTTTTCGCGATGTAGGGCGAAAGTTAAAGCCGAGACTGCGCGAGCGCATGATCAGTACCGTGACCGGGTACAAGAGCACTTGGCAAGGGACCCGCGGGCATTTTGGGGTTATATAAGGTCGAGGAAGAGCAATTCGAATCATCGTAGGATAATTAAAGACGAACGAGTACTATCAGATAACGAATGTGCAAATGAGTTCGCTCGGTTCTTCCAGTCCGTGTATAATCCGGAGCCTCCCGTGCTGAGCGTAGCGGCGGCGGGCGCATCTAGCGCTCATGTTTTTTTTGCTTGCTATTTACATGACCGGTGTTAGTAAGTTGACTGCAGTGGACAGCTTTCCGAACCGTACTTTACAAGATCAGGTGTGAGTCAAGGAAGTAATTTAGGGCCTTTTCTCTTTATTTTGACAGTCCACGACCTACAGATGGTGGTCAACAAGTCTACACCTTTGTTGTTTGCAGATGATCTAAAATTAGTTCTTAGAATAGAACGGGAGGCGGATCATGACACATTGCAGCAGGATATAACCAAGGTCGTAGAGTGGAGTTTGAAAAATAAGTTATTTTTTAATGTTGCCAAATGCTCTGTTTTGTCGTTCAGTCGTGCGCTCGGCCCGTGTCATCATCAATACCACATGGATAGAGTGCCGTTGCAGCGAGTTACTGAGGTTAAGGATTTAGGCGTGCGTTTCACTAGCGAGATAAACTTTAGAGGACATATTATAAATGTATGTAAAAAACATACCGTAATTTAGGACTGATCTTGCGGTTAGCGGACCACTTCACTAACATCCATGCTTTGAGAGTATTATACGAAGCGCTTGTAAAAAGTCATTTAGAGTGCAAGGCTGTCAAATTCAAATTCAAATTCAAAATCATTTATTCAGTTTAGGCTACAAATAGCTCTTATGAACGTCATTATGCCATCGGTTCGTAAGTCTACTCTGGGCGGGAGACCTTGTACTGAGAAGAACCGGCAAGAAACTCAGCAAGTGTCCAGATCTTTTCTCCCTTACATCGTCAAAAATATTGGAAAATGCCCTATCATAAAAGGACATTTTCCATCACAAATAAAAAAAACAAATAATATAAAGGACAATCACATGAGAAAAAAAAATTGTTTGCAAAAACACCATTTACCAGTTAAATTTTTTACAATGTCATACAGTACTAGTAAAAGTCAAAACCTGTCTAAGAAAAAACAAAGTTAAACTATAGTTGATAATAATAAAATTAAGACAAGTATGCAAGAGCAGACCAGCCTCCACAGGCGGCACCCGTTCACGAGTATGACATAATGAATCAGCCATCGCTTCGCTCAACCATATTTTAGGGAATGTAACGACCCGACGCACATGCCACCACCGCAGAGGCAATAAAGAGAGCATGACACACCCAAGCTACTCTAAATCAAAACTAATTGAAATGTTTAACGTAACGCTATTTGTTATCTGTAGGACACTGTTTATAAAGGCTATCATATCAGTATAATTTTTTATTATAAAAAGTAGAAAAGTATGCGTTTCTTATTATAGCCAGGCTGTTTTATCATCTAAATATTCTCTGACTGTATAATAACCTTTTTTAAGTAAAGAAGACTTTACATGTTTTTTAAACTTATCTAGAGGTAAATCTAGTACAGTATTACTATCTAGTATAGTATACCTTGCCCCAAGAAAGAACCAAGGACCTTCTGTAACCTGAACAGTGGCATCACAAGTTTTGTCTTACTTCTAGTGTTAAAATTGTGTACGTCACCGTGTTTGGTAAATGAGTTAATATTGCAACGTACAAAAACTATACAATTATAAATAAATTGAGAAGCCACTGTCAGCACACCAATCTCTTTAAAAAGATTTCTTAAAGAAGTTCTTGAACCTAGTCTATAGATTGTTCTTACTGCTCGTTTTTGTAAAATGAATATAGTTTCAATATCAGCCGCTGTTCCCCTGTTGTTGTCGTGTGGTCACCTCATGAAGCGAAATACGAATTGATGATGGGACGCATTCAGAACAAATTTGTTAGATTTATTTATTTAAAACAGTACGGCGTGTATCCGGGTTATCCCTTGTTATACCCAACTTTATTTATATTAGGCATGGTTAGCTATTATAAGCTGGAAATAAGAAGGGAAGTAGCTCTCGCTACGTACATATTAAAAGTTTTGCGTGTTGAAAACCAACGCCAACCCGCCTGCCAAGCGTGGCGATTATGGCAAATCCCCTCATGTATCCTTATGTATCCATGGGGGAGGCCTTTGTCCAGCAGTGGACGTCTTTTGGCTGAGATGTGTTGAAATACACAACCGGGGCGTTTTACAAAAAAATGGGTGGTGTGTCCCTGACGAGTACGTGACGCGGCGACGAATGCCGCCGCTGCTGGCGGTGATTTATTTCACTGTACATTTAATGAATTCACAAAGGCCGTGTATACTGAAGTATCATTTACTTAATCCAATTGTTTAGATTTCCTTGTTATCGTGAACTTTTATGTGGCTGCACTATTGTATTAGGTAATGAAACCTGTAATGATAGTTGTAAGTGAATAAATAATATAAATAAATTTAAAAAAAAATTGTACACAACAAATGTAAGACTTGGACTTCTTGGCGGGAAAGTGAAGAGTCATGTCTGCGGTTTTGTTATATTTTCTAAAACTTGTGTTATGTCGAATATTAATGTGAAATAATGGTAGATTATTAACCGTTAAGTGTTCGTGAGTGTGCACGAGTGTTGGCAAATGAAACAAAACAGTGCAACGTCACTTTTCAAATTCTCTCAAGAAGTCCGCCCGAAGACTTAGTAAAGCCCCACATCTTTACTGAGATACTCGAGGGGTTGGGGGGTATATCATTTCTCACTTCTCATTTCTATTATCATTCATCATCATCATACAGGAAAGAAATATTGTTTATTTATGTATTAATTATATGTATTATAAGCCATCAACTAAATTAATAAAAATGTAAGACTTTTCGTGTATTTGATGTTTCCGTGTGCTATTTTATTTGTGATGTAGTTTCTCGTTTTCTTCGCTTGTCTCATTTAAACGGCGCTGTCTCATACGAGCAGCGCGTTTAGTAGGTCTTCCCATATTCGCTTTTGATAAATAGATCGAAAAAAAACAAATCACTAAAAAGCGAGAAATAAACAAAAAATTTAACAAATTTTGACTGAAAAAATTGCACTAAAAAGTAAAAAATAATTGCGTGTTTAGTTTGTTCAATTTACTTGCAATTAACCTATATTATACTCAATCTTATATTCTTTCTTAAGAAAATATATAGGTACAATTATTGTTATTTTTGGAATCGGTGCCAGGCAAGGTAACTTTAATATTAACACTTAACGACTTACTTACTATAATATAACATAATAGTACATTCAATCTTATGCATGAAATTTTGACTACAAACGCGGACTGGCACCGACTCCAAAAATTTCGTTGGCTGGCACCGGCTCCAAAAATAACAATAATTGTATCTATATATTTTCCTAAGAAAATATAAGATTGAGTATAATATAGGTTAATTGCAAGTAAATTGAACAAACTAAACACGCAATTATTTTTTACTTTTTAGTGCAATTTTTTCAGTCAAATTTTTTGGAGTCGGTTTTTTTTTTGTTAAAATTTTTCTACACATGTAAACGTTTATTATTATTAAACAGCATTTGTAATTGTAACATTTGTAGATTTTTATATGTAAAATTCTTACATAATTGTAAAGTTTATTAAACAGCACGTGTCATACACCTTAACAAATTTGTCACTTATTTACAAAAATTTTGAATTGTAACGTTTATTAAACAGGGCCCTACAAACTCAAATTTCCTCAATAGACTTTCAACTCTATGTCTTAGGCATATGGTGGAAATTTTGTTGAAGAAATTTGACAGTTTTAGTTAGGCGGTTATGCAGGCGTTTGTTGACTGAAAAAGGCACAGCAATTATAATAAGCTATATATTTAAAGTATGACCTATTATGTTTTTTTAAACTTATTTCTTAATCATGTATAAATCCTGAAACACTATACTACAACATTTCCCTAAGTGATTTTTTTTTTCTTTTAAATGAACACGTCACTTTTTACAACGGCTAACTCTTTTGGCAACTTAATTGAAATTTGCGAAATTGTTACATAATAATTATTCATTTTTAATACAGATTCTATTTAAATACAATTCATAGTTTGTTAGTTTATTTTTTTTAGATTACAAATGTTATGTTAGACAACCTGTTAGCCCACAAACATATAAACGTTGTATTAATTATAATTAGATTATGTATTATATTTTGTTGCTCGAAAATAATTTTACAACTAGGTTGATATAGCCCTGATAATATGGTTCGCTTGTAGGGATCGAACGATACTTTCGATACTGAGTAGGTATCGATACTTTTGATCGCGATACCCGATACTGAGTACTCGATACCTCAGTTCGATACTTTTCGCAAGAACTCAACAAATCGCCCGGTATCGAGTAGGTAGGTACTTTATTTTATCTTCACATCAAAATAGCAAAGTTTTTAAAAAAAATATCAATTGTATAGGAATGGCACACTATGACGTCACAATTGTTTTCCGTCGATTGAGTATACTTTTTAGGTTACAGAAATTCATGCTTAGGTCTAATAAAAAATTGGAACTGATTATATAAATTTTTTACTTTTTAGTTTAAGTGTTAATTGCTACACTTAAGCTGTATTAAATATTTATATAAATAAAACAGTGAAAAATTAAACGCCCACCCGACCCAGCCAGGAATCGAACCTGGGTTTTCCGCGAACCGGGTGGCTGGACTGACCGTTATGCTACCGGGAAGGCTGACGTAAGCGCTGAATTTTTCCACTGCTTTTTGATTTTTGAAATGCTTTAGAGCGACATTAGTGCCATCTACCCAACGGTGATTGCAACCGATGGACATGCAGATTCAACTTTGCAGATGAATACCACAAATTGATCAATTGTGTTAATTGCTGCACTTAAGCTGAATTAAATATTTCAAATTCAAATTCAAATTCAAATCATTTATTGCATATCACATTACAGCATAAGGTGGAATATTTATAAAGGTATTCATGTGACACCCTGCAAGGGCACAGCAACAGTATCAGAGGGCTGATTAAAAATGTACAAACTTACTTAACTAGTTATGATTATATAATTGAATTGCAATTTATTTATAATATAATATATGACCAACCAATTTAACACCAAATATATTCTAAGCAAATTGGCAAACAAATTATTGGAATATTCTGATTTAAGCCTGACTTACTCTGTGTACACTGTGTGTATTTATATAAATAAAACAGTGAAAAGAATTAAACGCCCACCCGACCCGACAGATAATTATATAAATACAAATATTTTTATTTCTCAACGAAGCATATTCTTATAGCTAGATAACAGTTGGTAAAAAGTATAGGTACGTTCATGCTAAACAACTCTGTAGGAGACTGGTGCTGTTACTGTTATTTGATGTGGTTTATACGTTTATTGTTTTAGAATTGATTTTTGCTGTTGTCAACTTTTCAAGTGTGCCCCCGTCTTTACTACGTTCTTCGTTCGAATCAGATCGACAGCAAAACCACATAAGAGCGCCTCTAAAGGAGCTCGGCTCGGGTTGTCCGGGTGGTGGGATTTGTCTTGTGTTAGCTGGAGCCAATTTTACATCTTAGGTACAGCCGCTTAAGCGAAGAGAGGTTTGATGATGAGTTGGTGCCATACAGTAAGCATTATATGTGATTCCGGGCTTTTGGAATTATATTATTTATTTTATTTTGTGTTCAAAACAAAATTGTATGATTTGATAGGACGAACTTTTTATTTTTTTTTGTAAATGTTGTTTTTGTGCAATTTTTTTCCGCATCGTAAATACAATATGTTGATTTGCATCTGCGCCATATTCATAGCAGAGGTCATATTGCTCATACTTATTACAAATAAATTATTTTGAAAAAATGAAGAAAAAAAACATATTTTAAAAATCTGTAAATAAGCAACAAAAGTAGGCCACTTTACGTAAGGTCGTTGACCCGCCCGCTGCGCTTAATCTACCTACTATGGTCCGGACCGCTAATTCTCGGCAGACGACATTCGCTATTCTGATTTACACCAATTTTATTAATTAATCGGTTCCTTATTACAAGTGGCCTAAGATTACGCTTACGCATACATACGTACCTTCTTTTGTTGCATATTTACAGATTTTAAAAATAGAAAACATATTATGTTTTCTTTTTCTTTTTTTTATAATTGATTTGTAATAAGTATAAGCAATATGACCGCTGCTATGAATATGGCGCAGATGCAAATCAACATGACATCCTGAAAATTAAATTAAAAATTTTTGAGTCGTTTCAATAGCACTTCTCATTAAGGGTAGGTTGCACCAAAACTCCGGTCAATGTTACTGTTAAAGATAGCTTTAACATTGACGGTAAGCAACATTAACAGAGACATCTAGCACAAAGCGTTGCACCATACAACTTAAACTTTGCTGACGTTAGAGTTAATTTTTTGATATTAAGTTAGCCATTTTCTCGTCTTGTGTCGTCGTCTGTAGAACTGCTTTCCCATATCATTTCGCAGCAGCGCCATTGTTAGATATTGTTTGACATTGTTTAACAGTTACACAATAATTAAATTTAGTTATAAATAAAAATTACTCACATTTGACTCCCACTTACATTAAAAATTACAGTAACATTTTAATGTTATTAGTAATTTTAGCGATTGTTAAATGGTGCAACTAAGTTTGCGCAAAACCGATTTGACAGACGATTTTGCGATAACGTTGGATGGTGCAACTTACCCTAAGTTAATTTGATTTTTAAAAAAATTACTTTAACTTTGACTTGACAATTAAATTTTGAAAAAAGACAAAGTGCCCAAAGCAAAGCATAGCCACGATAGCATAGTTGGTAGACCCGGCATGTCATGGGGTGCGGGTTCGAATCCTGTTCGTGGAAGTTTTTCAACATCTTTTTCAAATTGTAATTTGTTCGCAAGAAAATTTGCGTAAAACTATATTTATAACCTTAATCATAAGTATAATGAAAACCAGTTACACAGCAATACTTGAACGCCAGGTGGAGCTGATGTCGCGCGACGAGCAGAGCGTGCTCGTGGTGTCGTATTCGGAGCTGAAGCACTGCCTGGACCAAGCCCATGAGGAGGTGATGCAGGCCGCCGCTCCGCTGCCGTAGCCCGCGGAGCCCGGCGGCGACGCCCCTGACTTTCACGTCACCGACTTCGCACCTCACGCCTACCCGCCCGATCAATACTATTAAACCTGGAGATAGCGATTTGCTAAAACGATAGTTTTACGGTAAAAGGGAGCTCCTGTCAATGTTGTAATGAAAACGAAATGTATCAGTGTTTTACAAAAGACGTTATTGCCTCTGGCTGCACTATAGCAAGCTACGGTATTAATGTAGGACACTTAATGCGAATTTGTATCCCGTTTCTTATACGAAGATTTCTTACTGCACAATATATCACACGGCAAACGTCACACCAAGTCTACTGTGCAACACTCATTAGGAACGGATCAAATGGAACCTGTATCAAGATTAGCCGAGCCTTCTACACATAAATGATTACAACCGCGACAAGTATCAAATTGACACAATAAGTGGTACTGATAAAAATAGGCTCTCATCCATAACGCATAATAGGTATGTTAAGTCCACTACATATAATCATAAATGTTTTTATTAATAGTCATTGTCTGAAAAACGTCTCTGTATACGAATTTCGATTACAATGAAGATGTTTCTAATTAAGGCAAAGGGTAAGGCACACTAGCGCCGCTAATGGATTTAATTTGATAACTGCTAAACTGGATTTTTTTTTCAAACATTGCGGACCTTCCGACACTAGGCAAACATCTATTATTTAATAATTGTGCACTACTTTTAGGTTTGTTTTTGTATTCATTCGCTAACACCAAAAGTGGGCATTGTTTTTGAATAAATGCGATAGCCCGTTTTGTGAATAAACCACGCAACAAAAAGTAGTGCACAATTACTAAATAAATACTATGGATGCTTTCCTGTTATCGGACGGTACGCAAAGTTTAAAAAAAGATCCGGTCTGTTAGTAATTGTCAAATTATCAATTGGTGGCGCTAGTGTGCCTTACCCTTCGCCTTAAGTAGGTAACAGTTGGTGTTGTATGCGTGTTTATTTAATGTATATTTATCTTATACGTGTATTACCTCTGAATGGACTAAACGCATACATGTATTTAATATTAATCACTATGAGTGTTTTAGATTTAAACATACATATTTATCTACAGTTTGACGTGACGTACGGCTATTATAATGTCTTCAATGATACCTGAATCGGATTTCACTCTGCCCACTTTCTTCCTTGAAATCGTAATAAGTACTAACGTAATTATGAGCTTGCTGCGAGCAAGATTGCATGAAATGTATTTTCGAAAATTTATTGCCGTCAAACTATAGACATATAATCACATAGCTGTTAAGAGCCGATATTTAATAATCAGTAATTTGTAATCTGGATAACATGAAAACATATCCGATTTTCTGTAACCTCTAATTAATATGATATACTTATGTAATTCTATAATCCACGTAGGTACGTTGTAAGTTCTTAATATTACGCCGATATAATCACACTTTGAAATTACAATTCCAATTTGATGTTTTAGAATAGGTTTTAAGGACACCGTTTTGATCATATTTATCACAACAAAAATTACCAAACTGGATAATGTATTGATGTTTTAGTATATAGGAAATCATGTATAAGCATTGACACGCGGGAAAGACAATTTTGTTGAAATGGGAATGTGAAATTCAATTTGCGCTACTATTTGCGGCTTGAACAACTTGTTTTTTTTTTGTGATTCGCTTTACACAGAACAATTTTAAGCAAAGTCGTGGCCGATGCTTTGTAGCGTGTAATTGCATTGTCGAACATCGGCCATGCTTAGGTACCTCAACAATATTAGCAACACTGTTTCTGCATAAAACATTTGTTTATAACGAATCATGATCTCACAAGCTTGTCTTGATAACTATTATCAAAATTGTATACAATAAAAAGTAAATTTTACGGATACATTGAGTATTTACATATATATAAATTCGCCGTCCATTTTTAAATCTTGCCTGTTAAGGCGAAGGGTAAGGCACACTACCGCCGTTAATGGATTTAATTTGATAACTGCTAAACTGGATTTTTTTTCAAACATTGCGGACCTTCCGACATTAGGCAAACATCTATTATTTAATAATTGTGCACTACTTTTAGGTTTGTTTTTGTATTCATTCGGTAACATCATAAGTGGCCATTGTGAATTTGTGAATAAACCACGCAACAAAAAGTAGTGCACAATTATTAAATAAATACTATGGATGCTTTCCTGTTGTCGGACGGTAAGCAATGTTTAAAAAAAATCCGGTCCGTTAGTAATTGTCAAATTATTAATTGGTGGCGCTAGTGTGCCTTACCCTTCGCCTTAACAGAATACTGCATGGCAGATAATGAGATGGGCGGGTGTGGCGATGTCGCTACATGCGCATTGTATTGAATATTTATTATGATAATGCGGAAAGGGCGCGGCCGCTGGACACTTCTCATTGAAGAATTATTAATTTAAGAAATATGATTTAAGTACACTAGTTAAGTTAATGTTTATATAATATTTGGAGATTATTATTTTGCTCCATCAAATTCTGCCAAGAAAGGCTTACGGCACCAACGAAACGAATGCATGAACGTGTATGAAAGACTACTCGCTTTGTGTTCACTCGTGGTTAAAACATCGGAATTAAACCGCAGACCATTCAAGGTCCGAATGTTGTTGTGTTTTCGCATTTACAAAATTATTAATGTTTTATTTCTGTACAGTCTGGAAAGAAAATTAGCTAACGATTTGTGCCGATTGCACACAGTTTTTCGGGATTAAATAATTAATATATTACCTAAAATGCAATAGTGACAGATTCTATTTTAACGATTTTTCTAATAATTCTAAAAACAGTTCGTACATAATTAAATTTTATATTCAAAAAGGCACGGAAGTGGTACAGTAACCTTTTTGCTGTCAAACATCAATATGTGGACGCCTTAATTGACAAGGTCCGATCGGACCATTTGCTAGCCACCGTCAATTTGAACAATTATTCATCTCCATTCGGGTCTGAACTGAAAATCTGCAAAATATGGACTTATGCATCATATACATAGTAAACAAATATTCTAATAGCTTTCTTTATACTTCCTTTTCTTTTCAAGGTAAAACTAAAGAATTTTTGCGTATGTATTTGAATCCAATTTAATACAAATAAACATACAATCTTAGAATAATAACGCCTAGAACGATAGTGTCAAACAAAGTACGTCAAAATAATGAGGCACAAAATACTCCGTCGTGTGCGTCAGCAGCTTGTCATTACACACACAACCGTACGAATAAATGTTGCAAGTAAAATGGTAATTTCCCCAAATCGGGGTAAATGGGTAAGTTACTAAACTCTTATCTTGTTTTATAGTTTAAAAATTGTATTGTTGTTACATATGATTTTTTTAATTACTTCAATTTTTTTATGTGAAAATAGCCACAAAGTCAATAGTCACAAAGAGAAAATTGTCTGCTATAATTATTACATATTATTATTTTATTATATTAACGGCATACATTAATAAATAATATTAACTGTTATATACATTAAGATGTTTTCATTTAAGTTTGTGATTGGAGGTGCATACATACATAAATAGCTCACGCCTCAATCCCTCAGGAGGGGTAGGCAGAGACAATGGACCGCCACTTCTCTCTTAAACTATTTGGAAGCATAATTTTATCTCATTATGCATTGAATATTATTTCGAGTTAGATGGCGGTGAAGCTACGACTACCACAATTTTCATATCATTAGCTACTTATTTAAAGATACTTACATATAACACGAAAACATGTACATGTAATGTTATGTAAATGTAACAATGTTTGGTGATAAATAAGAATGCCAATATTTATTCATTTATTTATTATTAATTCTAAAACAATTTTTGACTTTTACTAGAATGCTGTAGTGGTACTGTATGACATTGTGGAAATTGAAACTTTTGCCTGATGTAAATTTGTTAACCTACAATATTTTTTTTTTTTTTATTTTTATTTTACATATTGTGGTTGTCTTATATAAGTATGTTTTGTTATTATTAGTAATGGAAAGTGTCCTGCTATGATCGGGCATTTTCCAATATTTTTGACGCTGTAAGGGAGAAAAGATCTGGACACTTGCTGAGTTTCTTGCCGGTTCTTCTCAGTACAAGATCTCCCGCCCAGAGTAGACTTACGAACCGATGGCATAGTGACATTCATAAGAGCTACTTGTAGCCTAAACTGAATAAAATGATTTTGAATTGAATTTGAATTGAATTGAATTGAATTATTTTATTGCACAAAAATCAGTCTTATCAGAAAAAATTACTGTTATAACATTTTTTCAGCATGTCAGTTTAAAATCCTTGTAGCTGTAACTATTTTCTAAATAACTGGCGCTTTGATAACAGCAATCGTGATAAATTGTCTTTCTTGGACTCTAGACTTGGATAAAAACAACTCTAAATAAAAATAACTCGGGAACACAAAATGGGGTAAAAGTTTTCCTACATCTAGCAAAACATACATGGAATGACATATTACAAATTTACGAACCTTAATATCGTGTTTTACGAAATAATAGACATTGATTAGCTGTTCTTAAAGGTGAAATGTAATCTTAGCATCCTTTTTGCTAGATTCTGACTTGTGAAAGCATCCTTTGATGGCACAAATCGTCATAATAAACAAAAATTGCGGAGCTGCTTACGACATGACGTGACCTTTGATACTAGCGAGCCGTTCGGCCAACCAAGCCACATATGGCTTGGTTAAACTTGCCTCAATCGCCGTGCGCGTACTCGGCTTCTAGGCGTTATTATTCTAAGCATACAATATACAAAAATAATTAAAAGTAAATAAAGCGTGCGCCCTTGCTCTCCTCCGCAGAATGCTGAGTACGAGATTTATTCACTGTTCAATCGAGATGAAGTTTACTACAATTTGTATGAGATCAAATCAGCGCCCCCTGTGACAGACTAATGATAGATATTATAGGCGGCGCGGCGCTGCGTTGATCCCAAACATATTGTAGGTAACTTTAATTTAACTGAATCGAACAGTGAAAAAGACACTCGATACTCTTCTCGTTCCGTGACGGATAACGCATATAAATCATAGCGGTGATATAAGAAATAGAAATCGTTTTTTTTTTATTAAATGTACTTGCTTTGCCTGATTGTAAGTCGCTGAGCACAATTTGACAGTGAGATTTAAACTTTAGTGTGCCTGTTCGAAATTATATTTATTTGCTAAACCTTAAATAAACACATGTTTTGTGAAATATATTTACTGCAATATGCTAGAATGGTACCTACTGATGACAATGATTATGTGACACAACAGTTTTCACTGTTTGACCAATTTCCAACGGAACCACGATAAAAAAGTACTTTCTACCATAGGTAGAATCGTATTGCCGAAATCTATTTAGCAAAACAAAGATGTTCTTATTTCGATCTATGTAGAATGGAAGAATGAGCTGTTTTTCGGAACATGATATTTTGGGATAATTGTAAGTGAATATTTTATCTAATAAAGTATAAACTAAATGCGTGTTTTTTATTTCTCTTCTTTCCCTTTTCTATTTAACAACTTACGAAATAGGGAGTTGATGGGGGCTGGTCGTATTATTGTTAGGAACAACTCGGAGAAAAATTCCTTTCGGGCGTTGAGATGCGGGACACTCTAACCGATCCCGAACTAGGGTATATGTCCCAAGTAGCAAAATGTAGTCTTGTAAGTATCCTAGGATCAGATATTTTTTAGTCCTATAGAAATCCTATTAACGTTTACAAGCCCGCATTTTGGCGCACTTTATAGGACTATTGTAATTTTGTTACAGTCCGGTAAAGTGCAAATTGATTTTATTATTATTTTATTGAGTGCTTCTACAGGATCATTGTTTCCTATAAAGATCTGGTACACGCACTGAATGAGCGTGATTAGTCCTGTAACGATCTGGCGCATGCTGCTACTAGTGTAATCGATCTATTAGTGGTAATTGTGGTGCCATAACTAGAGTATTCATTTTTCTTTATTTTTAAACGGAGGTGTCGGAAAAAAAAATAGAAAAAATAATTGCAATTGCAAAGGGTAAGTAATCTTTTTGCATCAGCCCAATCGGCAGTAGTACCACTTTACGTAACAGAAGCGCAAAATCCAAAAGCGTTGTTCACGGACGCATTATCAAGACAGTGGGACTGGAAACTAGCATGGGTTTTTCCACCACCCTGTCTAATTACAAGAGTCCTACGCCAGTTGAACAAAGCGCGAGGAATTTACCTAATCGTATGTCCGAAATGGCACAAAGTATACTGGAGAGCCGACCTGAAAACCCGCGGCATTGCAGCCCCATTTACCATTCAGAACCTTCAGTCGAATATCATAGAACGCAGAACGAACCTACCTCCACCGGAGGTGAAGCAACTGCAATTGGAAGTTTGGAAGGTACGGGGTGGCCCACCGACATAAAAGCTTGGGCCGCCAGAATACAGAGAATATACTGGACCTCCTGAATAGCTCATGGAGGAAGAGCTTAATCAAGACATACTATGCGGCTTGATCTCGCTGGAAGAAATGGGCAAGCGAACTCTTGCTCAATCAACGAACCTAAGCCAGAGAAACTTTTGAACCCAATTTCGGCTCAAAAACTGATTCTGTCCGCCACAACCAGTCAGGCTGGCTACTAAAAGCAAATGACATAAAAAATCTGAATTCAATCTATTGGATTCGAAAACTCATCGAAATATCAAAATCACGCCGCTCTGCAAAACAGTCCTTGAACAGTCTCTTCATCACAACTACGTACGAGAGGCCAGCAGATCTATAATAGCAGGTTGAATAAGAAACAGTTTTAAAGCAATAGGTTTAGATGCCTCACCCGGTTCCAGGGTTCAGGGCCGCAGTGGCAAGTGACAACTACACTATCCGCGGCCTAGACATAGACGAAGTCCTATTAAAAGAAAACTGGAAATCGAATAAAAAATTTTTTTAAATTTTTCCTACAAAGAAATCCATGGTGAGAGGGAGCACTCGGTCTGTAGCCTGGATAGGCCATCAAATTATTTTGATTCTGTAGAATTGAAAGAACAATAAAAGCTGATTTACATGATAATTTTCTTATCTTTACCACAGTACGCCAGTAACGTCAATGCCGGCAGACTCCAAACAACTCTCAAGGTGGGTCAAGCGAAGGCTCGGACCTCTAAATATAACCGTTTTCCCCCCGAAGGGATAAAAACGGATATTTCGAGTCCAGCCGAAGCTTGATCCACCAAAATTTAAATGCCTTGCCGGCACATAAAGCTACTGGCAAGACAGCTAGCCGGCACGCCTGGCGACTGTGAACGCATGACGTCACACCGGTGTTGCCAGTGGTTTATAGCTGAAGTAGGTCTAATTTATGCTTGTAGGGCTCGTTACCTGGGGTAAAATCCGATCGTATTCTTAAGGTGGGTCAAGCTTCGGCTGGACTCGAAATATCCGTTTTTATCCCTTCGGGGGAAAAACGGTTATATTTTTATGCGCCTTCAGAAGTAAACATAATTATTATTTGTTTATTCAATTCAGCCGTCATCGGATTGTCCATGTTGCAATGCAGTTATCAAGCATGCAATGCATTTTAGTCAATGTAATGCTATTATAGGATCACAGTCATGGACACCATATTGTATTGAATGCTTTTAGACTCAGTAATTAATCTGTGTGGATGTCCAAAAGTATAAAATATATCTTTTATGGTAGGCTGGGATGGGCTGGTAGGCTAGGCTGGGAGTTTTTATGGTAGGCTGGGATTTTGTATATCGTACAGCTTTAATAATGCAAAATTTTGTGAACCCATCCACAATTAACAAAAGATACTGAATTGAAACCAAACCATTTTTCAAGAACTTTTGTCTGGGGCGGAGCAGTGCTCGAGTGGCGACCGCGTACCGGAAAGCGCAGTGTGGGCAGGCCTCCAACAAGGTGGACCGATGATCTGGTGAAGGTCGCGGGAAGCCGCTGGAACATTAACCTTTTGAACGCCACGGTCGGCACTGGACTACAAATGAAAAAGTGCCCAACACGCCACCGTCGTGTATAGCCGACGAGAAAACGACATTTTTAAAATACAAAATAAATATACTAAATTAACTTTTGTGTTTCTTTTTCTTATCATTTAAAAATACATTAATGATATATTGTAAAATGGCACGCAGATATATCCATTAGTTACATTTCATTAGCAAAAACTATCAATTAATATTGCTAATCGAAATCCTTAAAAGAGGTGTTCTCCTCACGCACGACACAGTCGGCAAGATACGACAGCTAGTGATGGGTAAGTTAGGTAAATTAAATTTCAAATTTATGAAATATTTTATTGAAAGCAGCTTACTACTACTTCGATAATTATTTTTAATAGCAACTATCCGTATCTGAATATTCCTAATGCGTAATATTTATCTATACTAATATTATAAAGCTGAAGAGTTTGTTTGTTTGTTTGTTTGAACGCGCTAATCTCAGGAACTACTGGTTCGAATTGAAAAATTCTTTTTGTTGAATAGTCCATTTATTGAGGAAGGCTATAGGCTATATTACATCACGCTATGACTAATAGGAGTGGAACAGTCGCTAATTAACGCGGGTGAAACCGCAGGGCACAGCTAGTAAAATTATAGAAAAATAACACTTTAACAAAAATAACACCCAAAAAACTTCGAAAATCGCTTTAAAATCGATGTGAATTTCTCCTATCTGCGATATATTATTGAGCAAAATTTATACCAGAATAATTGTAACTTCATGAGGAATAAATATTTTATAATAAATTTATTATTCTATTTCGATAAAAACGATAAATACAACTGCAAAATTACTACAAAATGCAATGCGCCGGCCGGCCTAACTCAGCTTTTTCTCGCAGAGTGGAAATTTGTAATACTAAGCATGAATTTATTATCCTATTTCGATAAAAACGATAGATACAATTGGAAAATTACTACAAAATGCGAAAATGGCCATTTTACATTTATATTTGAGAGCTCAGACAGAGACCTATTTATTTATGTGTTTCGTCTCGTCCATCCTCTGTGTAGTTTTTCAGCTCTCGGAACCAGCCAAGTCCACTAACTTCAGGTTGCTTGTAAACTTTTCTTTACATTTCTCATTAATAGCAGATATTTTGATTTGTACACCACTGAATGTGACCGAGAACTCCTCTCGTTGTTCAGAGTAGCAGCTGTTTGTGGTATGTTGGGCAAATATCATCAGTCTTATAAAATCATGTGAGCTCTTAACTTCCTTTTCTTTTAAATTTGAAACATATATGTCTGTGCCCTTAGAATTTACCATTTTGATGTCGTGAGATTCCTGACCTTTACTGGAGTTAAGCAAGTCATAAATAATTTCATTGTAGATTTCCAAAAATGAGGCTCTTATGGTTAATTCCCAACCCATTCTCTTAAGATCTTCCATGCTGGTGAAAATCATATTAAATGCTCTGGGTATGATACCATACTGTTTTATACCACATCCACCTTCCATGGTATAGGTTTTACCAGAGCCCGTCTGGCCATATGCAAAGATACAAATGTTGTTACCATCTAGAGCAGACTGGACCATTGGTGAAACCTCAGCAAAAACATCTTCCTGAGATGAATGAGGTGTGAAAATACCGTCAAAAGTAAACGAGTGTTGTGATTTCCCCTTCCTGGCAGAGCTAAAGTTTAATTCACCTTCTCAACTTCTATGGAACAGGCATCGAGCATATTTAAATTAAACAATGGCTTGGAGGTCTCCAATTCCAGTGGTGGTCTTACTCTGCAATATACTCTGATGTTTCCTTTCAAGTCCTGTATGGTATTTCTTCGATCACGTTGCTCTTTAAACACGCATGCTAGTATATTTTGTAGGGCTTCCACATCAGTTTTGTATTTAATGATCAACACTTGTGCTTCCTTGTAGTCTAGTTGTAAATTCAATTGATATCTTTTTCAGTAGTACTCTCAATGCCTCTGTCTCTTCTTTGAGACATGTATTTGAGACTATAATGACTAATGAGGTCATCCAAATCAGACTGAAGCTGACGAAATTCAGCGGATTTCTTCTTAAAATGAATAGTCACTTCTTCCAACAACTTAATTTTTTGGTGTAAGTCTTTATTTTCAAGTATTAGAATTTGAAAGTCAATTTTCATTCTTTCAAACTCCACAGATCTTTTAAATAAATCATGCATACTGATTAACAATTTATCTTTCAGAATATCCCTTTCCGTGGCAGATGACTGAGCAGTCTCCTTAATTTTCTCGTATTCATCAGATACTTCTACAAGTTTGTCCTTCAAATCATTATATTCTCCTTTCATAACTTTATGTTTCTCTAACAAGGCATTAAATCTAGCTTTGTAATCATATCATGGTATTTTTGGAGGAACAGTTACAGGTTTCGTTTTTATTTTAGTCACTTTAGAGGGTGGCAGAGTGGTTGATGAGGAAGCTGTAGCTTCTCTTTTCTGCCGTGGAGCTGGTGCCGATGTGGTGGGGCCATTTCGTAATGGTCTTGTATGATTTAGCAACAAGTTTTTCTTCTCTGCATCACTTACACTATTTGCAATAGTTCTAGAGACAGGCCTATTATACAAGTCTAGTCTGTCCCTTTTTGCGCCACTTATCGGCAATTTTGGAATCCTTGACATCTAAAATAAAGATAATAGGTAATTGTTGAAAAAATTTCCACGAGCAGGATTTGAACCTGCACCCTTCTGACATTCCGGGTCAGGTGCTCTTCCAATTGAGCTATCGTGGTTCTAACCAGCCCGCCGAAATTATTCCACCACCACCAGGTTAGAACCACGATAGCTCAATTGGAAGAGCACCTGACCCGGAATGTCAGAAGGGTGCAGGTTCAAATCCTGCTCGTGGAAATTTTTTCAACATTTGTGTTTTTGTAATTTGTTCGCAACAAAATTTGCTTTAAAAATCATTTTGAACATTTTATAAAATAGCTTGCTTATTTCTTAACTGATCTTTAATATTTGTAAAAATATTATGATCGGATGTTAATGACGGTAGTTGTTGACATTGAATGTGCGCCTTTGGCTTACAAAGTAAAAAGTGTTGAATAATTTCGGCGGGCTGGTTAGAACCACGATAGCTCAATTGGAAGAGCACCTGACCCGGAATGTCAGAAGGGTGCAGGTTCAAATCCTGCTCGTGGAAATTTTTTCAACATTTGTGTTTTTGTAATTTGTTCGCAACAAAATTTGCTTTAAAAATCATTTTGAACATTTTATAAAATAGCTTGCTTATTTCTTAACTGATCTTTAATATTTGTAAAAATATTATGATCGGATGTTAATGACGGTAGTTGTTGACATTGAATGTGCGCCTTTGGCTTACAAAGTAAAAAGTGTTGAATAATTTCGGCGGGCTGGTTAGAACCACGATAGCTCAATTGGAAGAGCACCTGACCCGGAATGTCAGAAGGGTGCAGGTTCAAATCCTGCTCGTGGAAATTTTTTCAACATTTGTGTTTTTGTAATTTGTTCGCAACAAAATTTGCTTTAAAAATCATTTTGAACATTTTATAATAGGTAATTGTTAAATGTATTATTCATAATCACAAAAACTGTTTTACGCTTAGCAGGCTAGCTAGCAACCTCACCTTTGTGTTTGAAGTTTGTTTGAAGACTGTTTACAACATACACCTCAGTGCTTCTGAAATACAAGTAAAAAACGCATTATTTAGGTGTGAATTTAGGTATATTGATGATGTTTTATAGGGTCTATAATAAATGAAAACACAGTATAGCTCTAGAACAATGACGGAATTTGGTCTCAACTAAGAAAAAGTTAATTTCACACACTATTTACTAGCTTGTTACACGAACCATTACGTAGTTATTATAGAAGATAAGCATTTTCCTAAGTTTATTCTTAATATAAACAAATAAGTACTAATCAATTTTACATAAAATACCTACGCTAGCATTCCACTATTTTGTTTTTTTTTTCAAGTATCACTACTTGAAAAAAAAAACAAAATAGTGCAATAGGATTCTACCTACCTTTTCACAAAGGTAGGTAGAATCCTATTGCAGAAATCTATTTAGCAAAACAAAGATGTTCTAATTTCAATCTATGTAGAATGGAAGAATGAGCTGCTTTTCGGAACATGATATTTTGGGATAATTGAAAGTGAATATTTTATCTATTATAACTAAACTCAGAACTTTTTATTTGGTCTGAGTAACCAAATGCGTGTTTTTTATTTCTCTTCTTTCCCTTTTCTATTTAACAACTTACGAAATAGGGAGTTGATGGGGGCTGGTCGTATTATTTTTAGGAACAACTGGGAGAAAAATTCCTTTCAGGCGTTGAGATATAACGTACCTAGTGATTACTTACTTGCTCAGTGCGTTGAGACACTTAAACCGATCCCGAACTAGGGTAGGTACCTATATGCTCAGACCAAAAAAAAAATTATTATAACTTTAACTTTTTATTTGGTCTGAGGATATATGTATGCAGGTACTAGAGATGAGACGTACAAATTACGTACCGAGTCTTGCAAGTAAGAGTACACAAAAATACTTGTTTCAGAAACCTGTTCCATGAGTACTTAAAAGTACTTATGCGTTTTTACGTAGTACTGGTTTCTTTGATACCTACAAGCTTTTCGGTAAAGTCCGTAAACACTTAAATCGAACATAATATTCTGAATTTGTAATATATATTGCTTATATCGCTTGTTATATTAGGAACTATACACAATAGCAAAACAAAATTCTCCCTGTAGTCAAATAAATAAATGCGCAAACACTCCAATCACCTTGTATCAAACTAAAGAATGACATACTAAAACGACTTGTGTTGTGTTTAGTGCGGCCCAAAGTAGGCACGCACCTAGGAGTTGCAGGGCCCAGAAGGGGCTCCCGCCTTGCCAGATGTTAGCCGATTGGGCCCAACTTTCTCCGAACGGAGAATGTTGGATGTCATATTAAAACGACGTCTTCTGCGTCCCTGAGAACACCCAAACACAAACCAATATAAAAACATCGTTAAAAATGTTAATTACGTTAAATGTTATTAATTGCAAAAAAATATTCTGCTTAATGTTACACGACCGGGAATCGATCCTGAAACCTTCCGTGGGCCAACACTCAGACCACTTGGCCGTCATGGCTCATGGTCGTCAGTTACAAACTAGGTTAATTAATTTGAATTGAATTTCCTTCATACTTCAACAGGCTTAGGACTGTCAGCTTTAAATAAGTATTTTGCTATTATGCATGACATAACTGAATAGTAAAGTCACAGATTAGGTAATAGTGTAAAGTTCCAACACCACCATTCGTATTAGCGAAAACACTTAGTAACATTATGTTAATCCGACAATCTCACTCAACACCACCAAAATCATCTGAACTTACATGTAATTAAAAATATCTTCTTTATAATACACTTAAGTACTAAACCTTTTAACCAAACTATTTTTTATCCGCGGATAAGCAATCAACTTCAACTTCAACTTTTTGTTTATGGCAACTGGGTCACTTTTAGGTTAGCGACCATTACTGCCAATGACTCCTGAAAACAGCACAGTGTATGGCGTGGTTGACCGGTTATAAAAATGGGTCCAAAAATGGGTCGGCGTAGAGTGGTTTTGATGTGCACGCTGAAATAAACGGACACTAGACATTTAGACAAATCGTAACGTAAACAAACAATGCGCCCAACGAAACAACTGTCTGATTATCATTCAAATTTGCATAAAAACCACAGACCAAATAATATAGGTCTGTGATAAAAACCAACGAATAAGAAAACAATCATCGCCTAAGAAATATAGACTTTGTATTTAATGAGATACAGTCTTAAATGTCTAACCGCGCAAAAAAGCGAGATAGAAAACACCACACTCGCTTTCGCGCAATACGCGGAGACACGGAACCTACTCATGGTGCATACAAAAAGCGGTTTTAACACCTCACTATAAGGTTGATCGTAAATACATGGGAATAAACTTTTTCACATTAAGATCGAACGCGTCTCGAGAACGCTTAGACCATATAACCAAAATGGTCTAAGCGAGAACGCAGCGTTGCCAGAACGTTACTTTTGTAACATTTTACTTTACTTTTGACCATCTCGTGTTACTTCCATGTTACACGACTCAAAATATTACTTTTACGTTACTTTGAGAACTTGATAAAAATATAGGTTTTTTTTTTAAACCTATAATGAAATATTTTCCAGCATACAAACATTAGTGAAACGGAACACAAGATAATTTCATCTATCTTCTTTTGTTTATTTATTTTTTGTCAATTTTTTTCTCTTTCTTACGAGGAGGTAGCGAAGATAGCTAACGAACTTTGAAAATAATGTTTGATAATTTATTACTTTTATTACTTCGATCAATAAGTTTTAATACTACTGATTTCTGAAGGTAGGCACTGACATCGGTGATACCGGTAGTATACCTAGCATAGAGGTCAGGGAAGTCACTTTCGTTATTGTAACGTGTTTTTATGTGACAATAAATAATAATAAAAGTTATAGGTAAACTTATTGAATTAAACATTGGATCCATTGTTTTTCTTTCTTTCAAAGCTTCAAGAAGTTTTTTGTGTAATCAAGTGCCCTATGTGGTATATAACAATAATAATAATGACCACCGGTAGCTTGGGCCCTGCCCCGCTGCTGGTGGTACTCTAAGATTAGGTTTTTATAATGTTTTATTGTTTTTATATTAAAATATTGTATAAATCTAGTTATAAGAAAGAAAATAAATAAAGGAGATAATAATAATAAATAAACAAAAATAGTTAATGTTATTTTTCTCGTGAAAATGTTACTTTTTGAACCGTCTTGTGTTACTTTTGACTATCGGCCACTGGCAACACTGCGAGAACGTGTCTTTGAGTTTCGGACTCTTTACTTATTAGAAGTTTGTGTGAGTATTTGAGTAACTGTCAACGTATGCGTCGTCGATACTTGTAAATACTCGGTACGCGTTGGACGCTGAATCGATACTGAGTATTTATACGTACAAGCAAATACTTATTCCAAAACTTATTCCAGTAAATACGTCTCATCCCTAGTAGGTACTAAAATATCCTAAACTTTCCTTCTGTGGCGCCATAATCCGGGACCGTTATAAACAATCACCGGAGTTCACCCCAGCAGTGGCTCGCCATAGATAGAGGATGCCCGAGAAAGATAGGCACTTTTAAGACGTCTTGATGCTCGCGACGGCCAAGGAAGGTCCCCCATCCTTCGTCACCTCACTTACGGAGGAATGACCGCCTGCTTGCCTAGGTAGGCTGTAATTCAGCTCGCACAGCACTACGTACTTGCAATTTTATATACCTACAAGTTTTGTTTCTTTCTATCGCATGCCTCTTATCTCTTCTGACGCTGTTAGCATGGGCGTACCCAGCTTCTGGCCTAGGGGGGGGCAAGTCAGATTTTTTAGGTCGGATCGTCCGCGGCTGTTTTGTCATACATACTACACAAACACACCTACATGAAACATTAGGTATACAGCGTGTCCAGAAAACGAAAGATAATCCTTTAGCTGCGGGTGGGTCACATCATGTCCTACCGCATTCTGGAATTTTAGTTTAGTGAAAACGTCACGGTTATCGATATAGCGTTTTTTTTTAATTTTTTTAGAAAACTATTCCCTTGTTTAGTTTATTTCATGCCATTTCTACAAATGGTAACTTTTTTAAGTCAAATTTTTTTCAAATCATCGTCATCATCATCATCATCATCATCATCTCAGCCAATAGACGTCCACTGCTGGAAAAAGACCTCCCCCAAGGATCTCCACAACGACCGGTTTTGTGCTGCTTTTTCAAATACTAAAATACTAAATAAAACAATATTCTTTTGTTCCCTACAGTATTGAGAAAACACATACCAAAACTCCAAAATACCTGTTAAAATAAAGAATATTTTCTTTGCCAATTTCAACTACAATGACATGTCAAAGTCAAAACTTCATGGAAGCATGTCAGGTACCGAATCTTTCTACGATTTCATTGATCACATGTATCAAATCATGAAATAATAGTTGTAAGGCTTAGAATAATAACGCCTAGAACGATAGTGTCAAACAAAGTTCGTCAAAATATTGAGGCACAAAATACTCCGTCGTGTGCGTCAGCAGCTTGTCATTACACACACAACCGTACGTATAAATGTTGCAAGTAAAATGGTAATTTCCCCAAACTCGGGGTAAATGGGTAAGTTACTAAACTCTTATCTTGTTTCATAGTTTAAAAATTGTATTGTTGTTACATATGATTTTTTTAATTACTAAATTTTTTTTATGTGAAAATAGCCACAAAGTCAATAGTCACAAAAAGAAAATTGTCTTCTATAATTGTTACATATTATTTTATTATATTAACGGCATACATTAATAATATTAACTGTTATATACATTAAGATGTTTTCATTTAAGTTTGTGATTATTATTTAAAAAAGTAAAAATTGTAAGGTACATACATACATAAATAGTCACGCCTCAATCCCTCAGGAGGGGTAGGCAGAGACAATGGACCGCCACTTCTCTCTTTAACTATTTGGAAGCATAATTTTATCTCATTATGCATTGAATATTATTTCGAGCCTTTAGTTAGATGGCGGTGAAGCTACGACTACCACAATTTTCATATCATTAGCTACTTATTTAAAGATACTTACATATAACACGAAAACATGTACATGTAATGTTATGTAAATGTAACAATGTTTGGTGATAAATAAGAATGCCAATATTTATTCATTTACTTTATTGCACAAAAATCATTCTTATCAGAAAAAATTACTGTTATAACATTTTTTCAGCATGTCAGTTTAAAATTCTTGTAGCTGTAACTATTTTCTAAATGACTGGCGCTTTGATAACAGCAATCGTGATAAATTGTCTTTCTTGGACTCTAGACTTGGATAAAAACAACTCTAAATAAAAAAAACTCGGAACACAAAATGGGGTAAAAGTTTTCCTACATCTAGCAAAACATACATGGAATGACATATTACAAATTTACGAACATTAATATCGTGTTTTACGAAAAAATAGACATTGATTTGCTGTTCTTACAGGTGAAATATAATCTTAGCATCCTTTTTGCTAGATTCTGACTCGTGAAAGCATCCTTTGAGTGCACAAATCGTCATTATAAACAAAAATTGCGGAGCTGCTTACGACACGACGTGACCTTGGATACTAGCGAGCCGTTTGGCCAACCAAGCCACATATGGCTTGGTTAAACTTGCCTCAATCGCCGTGCGCGTACTCGGTTTCTAGGCGTTATTATTCTAAGTTGTAAGGTAACTTAATTTTAAATGACTTATTTTAATAAAATCCGAAATTGCTACCTTCGTGCATTTAAATTACGATAAAAAAATAAATAAAAAAGGACTGTAAAACAGTAATACCATTTTTAAATAAACATTAACAAAGCAATGTTTTAAAGTAATTGGCACGGTCTGCCTCGTACATTTTTTTTAAAACCACAGGCTATCAAAGTCAGCCGTTTGATTGAGTTTGTATGGAAAACTTTGCATAAGACTTTTTTTTATGTGGTTTTCTCAGTACTTTAGGGAACAAAAGAATGTTGTTTTAGATGAAACAAATAACCATGAGTATTTGAAAAAAAATTAGGCTTAAAAAAGTTATCATTTGTAGAAATGGAAAGAAATAAACTAAACGAGGGAAGATTTTTCTAAAAAAAATTTAAAAAAAACGATATCACAGAAACCGTGAGACTTTCACTAAACTAAAATTCCAGAATGCGGTAGGACATGATATGACCCACCCACAGCTAAAGGATTATCTTTCGTTTTTTGGACACGCTGCATGTAGTGTAGTGTTTAGAGTAAACAGCCGCAAATGGACGGTACACCAGTATGCCGCGGCACACTTTGTGGAACACTGGCTGGTCTAAATGACTGCCGCCGAGTTGTCGCGAAAGATTTATTAGCAAAACGAATTTAGTAGCAAGTAAGTATCGGCTTCAAGCATTAAAACATAAAAATTCCAGAAAATCACAAAAAGTAACCACAAAAACCATTCGCAAAAAAATGAATGACATTGTTTTTTAGTCACATTCACACTTAGAGCTTGGTTTAATGCTCTAAGCATTCACACATGCCTATGGGCGTTCCTTTACGCTATGGTAATTTAATTTTAGATTATCTTCGCTAGCTACGGCTCTCTGTTTTATCTCATATTACTTATAGTTTGTATTGCGCTTGATATAATATAAAACAATATAATCGTACTACGATTGTACAATTTGTACCATTTTGGTTGATCTCATTTTGATGTAAATAAATGTCAGTTTGGTTATTACACTAATTTATTCTTATATTTTCGTTTGTTTTATGCAATATTTTAAGAAATACAATCGTACAATCTTATACGCTAGATATTTTCTATAGTTTCAAAAGGCGTTTTTATAAGGAGACTTTTACATAAGTGATGGCAACACTGGCCATTCCATTTTATGTCAAACAAAAAATACAGCAAGTAGAGTGAAGGAAGGCGATGTGTGCGTATAAATAATCAATACATTTTATTCACAGAAGTGTTATACAGTGTTGCATGCGTTCAGTCAGTATTATATTCCATGTAGTCTGCACTACATCGTCAGTTCGGTCTCATCGGGCGACAAGAACGGAACTGCAATGAGTGCAGCAAGCTTTAACGGAAGCAACGATCGGCTCATCCATGAGGCCGATCAATTAATATCCTACATCGAGAGGGGGTCCACGGTGTTCAAATTCAACCCTCGCAAGCGGCCGGAGCGGCTCACCCTGCTGGTGCGCCGAGAGACTCATCAGGTGGCTTGGCTGCAATCTGGCTCGCCGCAGCGACAGCCTTTTGATGGAAAGCTAGATATAAGAGAAATCAAGGAGGTCCGCGTAGGCAAGTCCTCTAAGAACTTTGAGCGATGGCCCGAAGAAACAAAGAGGCTCGAGCACTCCAAGTGCTTCACAATCTTTTACGGCGCCGAATTCAAGCTTCGCTGCGTATCCTTTTCTGGTGAGTACATGTTTGATTGGTAAACATATTTTCTATTTTCGTACACCTGATTGTGCAACATAAATCAATACATTTCAGTACAATATAGCTTTCATAGAGACTTTTGTGTTATTGGTACCATATTGTGTTTGTGTGGGCTGAAAGATTGCCATCTTGTTTGCAAGCTGCAGTATTGATTTTTAATAAAGCTTGCGAGTCCCCATTGGCAGGCTGTCTATTTATATTAGGTGTGAAAATCTAACACGTGCAAGTCCCTACTGGCTGCGCAGGCAGTCTATACATGTAGGTAATCACGGATTGTACTTGGGAACTCCAATATTCTCCATTTATGCAGTACTTACTTCTAATAGAGCTAAACAGGAGTTTGGTGTTGTTATTCTAAAATTAAATTAATATTGCATGGTATTCTATAAAGTTATAGTACGCTGGATGAAATTTAACTAAACAATTGTTTAAATTATTAAAAGTACGAAAACAACAATCAGCTGCATGTGCAATATGTGATTGAAAGACCATCAGCTGACGTAGTAAAGATTAAAAATATTGGAGCATTGCTACTTTGCTGTTTCCTTTTAAATACTTATTTCGAGCTGCTTCTGGAGCTGCTTGAGCCCATATAACGTCTAGTTAAATTTCATCCGGCGTCCTATAACTTTATTTTACATATTTTTTTACAAGTTCATGTGAGCAGCTGACGCACAATCCTCCCTCCACAATGCAGCTGACGATTTTTTCCAGTTCAGTATGATTTAAACTATTTAAGTGTGTGTTTCAGCCGGCGTACTATTACTTTTTTTTTACCACTTTCGGAACCTCCTTCACCCACACCCACCGTTACTTGAGCAGCTGACTGTCGGTTTACTCATTAGCCATATAAGCCGGCTTACTATGACTTTTGTATTTGCAATGTTACCTCCCGAACTAAGACTAAAGAGACTAAAGAGATCAAACAGATTTCCATATAATGCTTCAAGAACTGGCAGAAGAAAACAAAAACCTGTTTTTTTTAATTTTATTGTAATAAAATAATAATAAGAATAAGGGTTAACAATGAACCACTAAAACAAAACTAATGAGAAACAGCCTAAAAGAACTAATAAAAATAGAAAACAGAAAATCCTAAACAGAATGCGTCCTCTCCTAGATACCAATCTACCTGACCATCAATTTGGCTTTAGACAAAATATGCCACCACCGAGCAGGTACACAGGCTTATAGACACCATTAGCCACACTCTGGAAAATAAGAAATACTGCTCGGCTGTCTTTCTGGATACGAGGGCTGCCTTTTAAGTTGTGTTGTTTGAAATAAGTATAGACAATCTAATAGATTATTACCATTTATTGTTTTTCAAAGAATTCTCCGTGATATTTAATACTCTTGCTTGCGTTCGAACCAGTTTTTAAAACATTTATTCCACTTCGAAGGGGGGGCCAAAATGGCCAATTTGTATAAAGTCAACAGCTTCTTCTGGTGAGCTGAAACTTTGACCACGAAGACTTTGCTTAATTTTGGGTAACGTAAAAAATCGTTAGGGCTCAAGTCAGGGCTGAAAAGCGAGTGATCTAAAATTTCGACATTTTTGGTGCTCAAAAACATCTTTGTTTGGAGGCCGGTGTGCGAACTTGCATTGACATGGTGCAGTATCATACGAAGTCTTGAGTTGTTTTTTCGAAACTCATTATTTATATCGTAAGATTCACAATTTCACGCACAATTTTTTCATGTATTAATTTGTTTAAAACTTGTATCCGTTTGTACCTTGTTGTACTTATGACCACGCCGCCGCCGCCGTGCAATTGGCCATCGGCGCCCATATCTAGAATACGGTGTGTTGGAACTTCATTCGAACGAGTTTAAAATCGGCTCTGACGGATGAGAATACAGAAATGGTTACAACGACTTCCCGCTGAAATTAATAACCTATCTTTGGTAAGAGATAGGCCTATCTTAGTTTAGTTACCTAGCAACCGCTGTTATTTTCCGATAAATAACAGAAATAACTAAGCAACAAATCTCTAGTAGGCCTATCTCTTGCTGAGGATAGGTTATTAATTTCGGCTGTAAGTTGGTACGATACCGTTACGGTTTTTGTTACAAGAGTCAGGGCACATTATAAGCGTACTGCATAAGAATAGGGATCATTACTAATTACGGCATAAAAAAAGACAACCTGAAACCTTAGATATTTCACGTTTGTAGTCATAATTTTTTAATAATCACATGCTTTAGTTTTTAAAAATCACCAATTCTTTACAGTGGCCTTTACATAATGAATGACAGTGGTCATAAGAGCGTCGATGTCGTAGAGGACATAAGTGCAATAAATAAATAATAAATATATAAATAAATCTTACAGAAGCATTTATCATTGGTAGGATCTAGGTATCTTATAAAACAGACATCTTTTATACTATCAATAGGTATTCTAGCTATTGCTCTATAAGCACAACTAAACAACAGGCCAATATATATGGTACTTGGCTTAATAAAGCAAATTGCAAAGAAGACTGGATGCTTCCCTGGACAAACAATTCTCAACTGAAAATAGTCGCCCCAAGAAAGCCGATCACATGAAGGGGAAAATAATTGTAAAAGCTTCAAGCATTTAGAATTGCACAATAAAACACAATTACCGATTAATCATGTGAAGGGAAAACATAGTAAATGCAACATTTAAAGTGCAATGGAAAGTAGCAAAAAGTACAAGTGACTCTTTGTATAAAAAAATAATGGGACAGGTCTATCCGAAACCAGAAGATTCAGGTTCTCTGCACTAAAAGACATTGCTATGTACTAATGTCACAATTATTTCAATATTTGAAAGTGAAAATATGAGATTTCAAAAAAATCCTGATGTCTCGAAGTGCTACTATAGCCCCACTAAGACATGGTAGATATTATTACCGTGACTAAGATAAAGAAGCATCAGGTGCTGGTAAAGAAGCTTGCATATCAATTTAGAACACCTAATAGCATGCATAAGAAACTAAGAAATATATCTTTCTATTATATTAATAATTTTCATAATATGCTACTCAATCCCTTTGATATTCTATGATCATAAGTCATACATAACTAATGAAATCATCGTTACTTTGCGTAAATCCATGACATACAAAAATTAAATTAAAATCAGTGTTTATTTTGCTAACTTTTACTTTCGACTTTCGAGCATAACGCGCATTGAACCTAAAAGTAGCGTAATTATTTTTACTTTATGTTTGATGATGATGATGTTGCTGTTGCAATCAATATATAATATTACGCCAAATATTTATTATAATAAACAAACAGATATTTGAAGCAACTGACTATAACTGCCACTTGACCCCATGTATAAATGTACCGCCCCCGCCCACAATGAAAGCGCGGGCGTGGGTGCGATTGATGCGCGTCGGCGGGCGGCGGGCGGGCGGCGGCGTGCGATGTGCGACGCGCAGCGGGGGCGAGATCAATACCTGTTACCTGCTAATTCGGTACACGCATCGCAATTTACCGTTCGGTGTCACAAAAAATATGCATATGTGATTCGCGCCTCGGTGGCCGACTGGCAAAGCGCTCGATCCGATATCCGAAGGGCCTGGATTCAAATTCTATGTCGAGCAAAGATTTTCGAAACACTACCTGGCTTTGTGATCACCAACCGTGGCAATGGAGCCAATACTCATCAATTGTAGCGATGACTTGATTTCAATAATGGAAACCTTTGCCCAGCGTTTGGGGACGACGAACGATAGTAGTTGGCGACGCGTCACGCGATTTCTTTGTTCATTGCATTCTTTCTTTTTTACCTTTATCTAAGGCCCGCCACACATTTGACTTCTACGAACACGTAATCGCGATCCTTCGACATCTATGGCACACGCGCCTGCACATCAAACTACCACAAAGTGTCAAATTTCTTCAACAGACTTTGAACTTTATATATAAGAAACTAGCTTTTGTTCGCGGCTTTGCTCACGAGGGCTTCTCGACTTGTGTTTATTCGTAATAAAAGCCACACTTATTAAAGGTAAATATCATCATAAGGGAATAACTAATAAGAGTTAGACAACTAAACATGTAATGACATTTCAACATTAAGATTTTAATTTTTTATGCGAGCTAGAATTAGTAAAAAGTGTCTTAACAACAAATAACAAAACAATGTAATAAATGTAATGTTCAACTGTATAAGTAATTTTGGTCTGTTTTGTCATCCCCTACTTAAGGGATCATTTTCCAAAAATCCTGAAACATTTCATAATTTCTAACCAAGCTAAATACTGAAATTTAAGGAATGACAGATTTCCATACATACTTTCCACCCTTAATTTACCCCTCTAGGGAAGATTTTTTGAAAAATGCAAAAACACGTCATTCTTTATTTTTATCGAAAAATCTATGACGGACTTGCATACAAACGTTCACCCCCTATTTGACCCCCTTGGGGTATGATTTCCGTAAAATCCTTTCTTAGTGGCTGGTTACCTCACTCGATTAACCTACCGTCCAAATTTCATCTACTTAGCTCCAGCGGTTTCGGCTCGGCAATGATGAATCAGTCAGGACAAGTCATTATATGTATATAGATTGTATATGGTTGATTGTTTATTGAAGAAATTTAACAGTTTTGAATAGGTTGATGTGCGGGCGGGCGTATGTACCTCGCACGCTAGATGTGAGCTGTAGCACAGAGTAGTAGACAGAGTGAAAGCTTCCTTATAGCGCGTAATTTTACACTTACTTTGGTAGAGTGTCACATCATGACGATAAGATAAATGAAACAAAATATTTTATTTTATTTTTCATAAATTTATAAATTTTAGGTAAGTACCTACCTGCCTACTCTAAATATTTTCTTTTTATTATTTTTGGGTTCTAAATTCTAAGGGGAGCCGCCGAATTTGGGGAGGGGAGGTGGTGGGGGGGTGAGGTGGTGTATACCCCTTCCCCTCATTCAAAGCTCAGAACTCGGAGTCATATCGTCGGGGATAGTTCAAAAGCGCGTAAGTAGTATTTGGCGAATACCGCGTAAGCGTCAAACACCCCTGTTTTTTTAAGAGAATGGGTAGGATAGTAAACTAAATAGGTATTTAATTATTTTTTATTTTTCAGATTAAGGTAAATTCTAATCTGACATACATAGGTAGTTTTTTTTAAATACTGAATTGAAAAACACCCACATGGCAGATCAAATGGATAGTCATTAATTATACACGTTCTAAGATTTCAGTGCCAATATTTATAATGTTTGCTTTAAGATCGAAGTGTTTGTGAAACTACGTGAAATACCTAGGCATTATTTTTATAATTCTAGCATTGTTCATACACACTGTACAATAAATAATATTTTACAGTAAACCACTCTAATTTAAATCAAAGATAACAAAACCTCAAATAATTGCAATATTTTTTTTACGAGCGATGATAGTTCACAACACGAAACAACGCGTTTGACACTCACTGAGATTGTCCGCTGGCTGTGCCGGTGTAAACCGGTTTGTCCTCTCGCGGCGCGTACGTGAACCTGTCGGTGAGAAGTCACGCACACATAACCGTGCTAGTAGTAGTGTACCTGTCTCAGCGCGCTCGAAGGAAGCTTTCACTTTGTTCGTGCACATAGTACTAAAATGGAAATCGCATATAAAATGTTTTTGTATAATTTTTAACGCAAATTTTGTTGCGAACAAATTACAAAAACACTTGTTGAAAAAAAATTTTTACGAGCAGGATTTGAACCTGCACCCTTCTGACATACCGGGTCAGGTGCTCCCCCGATTGAGCTATCGTGGCTCTAACCAGCCCGCCGAAATTATTCAACACTGTTTACTTTTACTTTGAAAGCCAAAGGCGCCCATTCAATGTCAACAACTACCGTCATTAACGCTCGTAGAATTTTTTTCAACATTTGTGTTTTTTTTAACGCATATAAAGTGTGGCCGGCCTTACGCCTCCGTTAGTGTCCGTGGCTGAGACCTTATGGGTTTCATCATATAATTTCCTGTTGTTTTCAGCACAAACAGAAAAGGAGTGCGATGCGTGGGTCAAAGGCCTAAGGTTTCTGATCGATGAAGCCGTCAACGCTTCGTACCCGCTGCAGATTGAAAGGTGGCTCCGCAAGGAGTTCTACGCAATGCAAAACATAAATGAAAAGTGAGTTCATCAAAAAAATGTCCATTAATGTAAAAATATTCTTTAACCTTCAGCCGGACGGTGGCGAGACCCACATATTGAATACACAACTTACACTCAATATTTATTAGCGTCCTTTGGTAAAAATATTATTGCACCGCTCGTTCTAGCGACACTTTGTTTTCCAACTATTCGTCGGACGTCAAGTTCACGGCTCGTGTTTGCGGCCTTAACTTTGTACTTTCCCAATGTCGTTGATATAGGTCAAGATGGTGGATGTCATAAATAGGAATCGAACAATGTCACGGGCGAAAGATTGCTTGAGCTAGGATTGTAGAGACTTGGAACATTATGCATCTGCATAATTGATGACTTGAGGAGCTCGGTGGCGCAGTGGTTAACGCGCCCGGTACTGCGATTGCTAACATTAAGCAACTTTCGCAAAGGCCGGCCGTCGGACCAAAAATTTATAATCTCGAACTCCTCCGTGCTTCGGAAGGCACGCAAAGCCGTTGGTCCCGGCTGCATTAGCAGTCGTTGACAACCACCAATCCGCACTGAGCCCGCGTGGTGGTTTATGGCCCGTTCTCCCTATGCATCCACAGGAAAGGCTCGTGCCCCAGCCATAGGGACATACAGCTTGTTAGTTAAACCAAGGGACATATTAAGGGAGGACATAGGTATTCGATTCCCAAACCGCTTTATTAAAAAAAAAATTCTTATTTTTTGCATAATCCTAATAAATAATTTAGCGTATACACTAAGCGCGGGAAAAGATCAAATATGTGCCAACTGACTGCGCCGGCAGAGCGCTGCGCCGCCGATAGATCATACTGAAAGGTCACTTTTTGCTTTGCACACTGCACGCACCCCGCGAGGCCATGCCTTCATCACCGCCTCGCGGCGCGTGCACCGGCGCGTACCTCGCCGCCGTATTTTTTTATTTGTTAATGTTTACCCAGGCATAAACTACCATAGGATTAAATATGTCCCTCGTGCTAACTAACACGCTGTATAATGAGCGATGCGATGATGAATTGATAACTTATCTGGCGTGTTGCTTGTGTTATTGTTATTAATACTGTATATTACTTTCTCAAATTGTGTTTTGTTTACAGAATCACGTTAAAAGAAGTTAAGTCGTTCCTCCCAAAAATCAACTGTAAAATTGCCACTAATAAGCTTCGTGATATTTTTCACGAAGTAGACACGGAGAAAATTAACGAGATTGGCTTCGACGACTTTTCTACTCTTTATCACAAACTGGTGTTTGACGAAAATGTGAGTATCCAATTGAATAATAATTATTGTTAAGATCCTTTTGATAACATTTAAAGAAAAAAAATCTAGTACATTAATGTCATCTCAAAATCCTGTGTTTTTGTCAACAAGATTGGGACTGACTTAATTTTGATTTTAATAGGTAAAATAAATACCGTAATAAAATGTTCAAATAATTTTTAACGCAAATTTTGTTGCAAACAAATTACAAAAACACAAATGTTGAAAAAATTTCCACGAGCAGGATTTGAACCTGCACCCTTCTGACATACCGGGTCAGGTGCTCTTCCAATGGAGCTATCGTGGTTCTAACCAGCCCGCCAAACTTATTCAACACTTTTTACTTTGAAAGCCAAAGGCGCCCATTCAATGTCAACAACTGTCAAAATGTTATGATCGGATGTTAGTGACGGTAGTTTTTTCAATATTTGTGTTTTTATAAATACCGTAATGTTAGGGTTCCTTGTTTGGAGCTAGCTCATGCAGAATACCTCTAGCGGGGCTGGGGGCAGAACAGGGGCTACTCTATAAGATCCCACAGTTAACTATGGTACCCTTCCACAGAACGTACACGAAATATTCGACAAGTACCACCTGTACTGCGCCAACGGCAGCACGGTCACGCTCCGCGAGTTCCAGCGGTTCCTGGTGGTGGAGCAGCACGACCCGATGGGAGACGATGAGGCCAAGGCGTCCCAGTTCATGCGGGACTACTTGAAGGACCCGCAGCGGGACACCCACGAGCCGTACTTCACTCTCACAGAGGTAAGGCTTTCAAACTATTGTGGATCAGCACTGCGAGCAGCGCAGAACCGGTCGTTGAGGAGATCCTTGGGGGAGGCTTTTGTCCAGCAGTGGACGTCTTTTGGCTGAGGTGATGATGATGATGAAAAAACCGTTTGTTGTGGAGACCCTCGTTGGGGAAGACCTTTGTCCAGCAGTGGACATCTTTTGGCTGAGATGATGATGACAAAACCGGTCGTTGTGGAGATCCTTGGGGAAGGCCTTTGTCTAGCAGTGGACGTCTTTTGACTGAGATGTTGATTTATCTTTTTTATTTTAAGTGCTAATTGCTGCACTGAAGCTGAATTAAATACTTATAAAATACAGTGAAAAAATTAAAAGCAAAAGTAAAATTTACAATAGCGCATCTGTAAAGATGAATTTACATGGCCGTCGGTTGCAATGACCGATGGATAGATGGCACTCTGCTGCTATAAAATCATTCAAAAATTAAAAAGCAGTGACGAAATTCAGCGCTTACGTCAGCCTTTCCGGTAGCATAGCAGTCAGGGCAGCCGCCCGGATTGCGGAAGACCCAGGTTCGATTCCTGGCTGGGTCGGGTAGGCGTTTAATTTTTTCACTGTACTTTATAAGTATTTGGGTTGATGATGACAAAACCGGTCGTTGTGGAGATCCTTGGGAAAGGCCTTTGTCCAGCAGTGGACTTCTTTTGTCTAAGATGATTGATTGATGATTATTCATCGCTTCTTTCAGTTCATCGAAATGTTGTTCTCGAAGCAGAACACTATTTGGGACAGCAAGCACGAGCAGGTGACCCAAGACATGACCAAGCCGCTGTCGCATTATTGGATCTCCTCATCTCATAACACGTAAGTCATTGTTTTAACCTGTATATACATACAGGGTATACCACATATCACATCCACATACCACATAGGGTAGAGGCACCAGTGTTCGGCAGGCACCAGATATCGACAATTATTTCCTGTAATCTTTAGAAATAAGTGTTAACAACTGATTTGTGACTTTAGCGACAGTTGAATACAGACCACCCGCTTCCTAGTTGTCATCTAGTAAAATTGTGTCGATTACTGGGCGTAAAGTGTCGAAGACTGGTGCCACTACGATAGGTACTTTTAATGCTTTTTGGGGGCGGCGAGAAACTTAAAGGGTTCCTAAAGAATTCCTTAGGCCGTGTAAGCGAAACATCGTCCCCGTTCCCAAATAGATTCTTTGAGAGGTTTGGATCGGATCGGTGGAAGTGTCGGCACATACGCCCACGTTCCTTCTTAATGGAAGTGAACAATGGTTTTATATTTAGCCCTGAGCTGGTTTTGTTCGACTCTTTCTTAGTAATAGTCTTTTAAGAATACTTACTTACTTATACTTAAGAAGCCTTTTAATAATATTTCTAAAAAGAATTAAAAAAAGAAATTCTTTCGAGTTAAGTAGTCTATAATTGTGCTATAATATCTTGTGTTGTTCATAGTTGCTATTGTGTATTGTAGTTTATGTGGAAACTTCACTGATTATGTTATTCCTAATTATATTTTTTGTAAGAGTTTTGTAATTTTTACTTTTTATGTTTTAAGTGCTAATTGCTGCACTGAAGCTGAATTAAATATTTATAAAATTAAAAAAATAGCACAGTGCCATCTATCATCTATCCATCTATCACTGTGCCGCTATAAGCACTCAAAAATTAAAAAGCAGTGACAAAATTCAGCGCTTACGTCAGTCTTCCCGGTAGCATAGCGGTCAGTGCAGCCGCCCGGATTGCGGAAGATCCAGGTTCGATTCCTGGCTAGGTCGGGTGGGCGTTTAATTTTTTCACTGTATTTTATAAATATTTAATTTTTGTAATTTTTGCTTCCCAAATAAAGAAAAATAAAAAAATAAAAATAGGTTCTTTATTTCCCACTATCGTCTTTTTGTTTACGAAGAAAAATGGAATAAATATTACAGACTTTTCCACTAGACTAGAAGTTCAAATTAGGTAAACAAACTAACCTACTGTAGTATAATTTTGTATTTTAGCTAACGTATTTAATATATTCTATAAAAATAAAGATCCAAGTTACTTTAAATGAAAACTTAACAGCGGGGAACACATGCTTTTACTCAGTTGAATTAGGCACATGTCGTTATTTTAAACAATTATTGGATATAACTTATTTCATACTTTTCTTATATTATTTTTAATGTGTGCAGAGAGTAATGAATTTGGTGATTATTATTGCAGTACAGCTTAAATATTTTCCAACTGCAGGGCAAGAGGGCCCCTACCTTCTTTTTTTTTTGATTTTTTCAGTTCACCTCTTCGGTACGCGGGTCTGCTTTAGTAGCGTAGCGCACCAAAATATTTGACAGTTAGCTTACGGTACAAATCATATATAACCTACCCAATATACAAATACTATACAAACACAACAATTATAAGATTCTTTTTCCTATCAGTTATTTGACTGGAGACCAGTTTTCAAGCGAGTCCTCCTTGGAGGCATACGTCCGCTGCCTGCGCTCCGGCTGCCGCTGCATCGAGCTGGACTGCTGGGACGGCCCCGACGGCTTCCCATTCATCTACCACGGCCACACCCTTACCACCAAGATCCGGTTCATGGACGTACTCCGGACCATCAAGGAGCACGCCTTTGTCACCTCCGACTACCCGCTCATCCTATCTATAGAAGACAACTGCTCATTGCCCCAGCAGCGGCGAATGGCGGTTGCGTTCCAGGAAGTGTTCGGAGAGATGCTCCTTGTCCAACCAGTCGAGAAGAATGAGAGTTGCCTGCCCTCCCCGCACGACTTGCGCAAGAAGATCATTCTCAAGCACAAGAAGCTTCCAGAAGGCGAAGAAGAAAACTCGTTTTCTGTCCGCCCGGAAGAAGGGAAAGATCTCGATCTAAGAAACACCATAAAGAACGGTATTTTGCTGCTCGAAGACCCCGTCGATAAGGAATGGAACCCTCATGCCTTCGTGCTGACTGAGAATAAGTTGTATTACACTGAGCATTATAATGCTCAGATGGAGGGTGATGTGGACAGCGATGGGGAGTCTGAGTCAGAGAACAGCATACCTCAGGATGAACTACATTTTGGCGAGTGTTGGTTCCACGGCAAGCTGGCGGGGAATAGGCAGGAGGCTGAGGATCTTCTGAGGGCCCATTCTCAGCTCGGTGACGGGACTTTCTTAGTCAGGGAGAGCGTAACGTTCGTGGGCGACTACTGCCTGTCGTTCTGGCGGCAGGGGAAGGTCAACCACTGCCGCATCAAGCTGAAGCAGGAGCGCGGCATCACCAAGTACTACCTGATCGACAGCGTGTGCTTCGACAGCCTCTACAGCCTGATCACACATTACAGGCAGCACCCATTGCGCAGTCAGGTGGGTTACTTCTTTTGTGTGTTTGTTCGACTACTATACAACGTCAGTCGGAAAGGGGGTACTAAGCCGAAAGGAGGGTAAAGTATACATGATAGTGAATAACTTTTGCAAAGAACTTTTCCTTAAAAATGGATAATTTTAGATTAACAGCTTTTTTAAGATTTTAAAAGAAATTACGCTGTGGTAGCCCTGGCGGTCAGCTGTTTTAAGAGAGAGACTTGAGTTCATTGCCGGGGTTATTATTGTTATTGTTTTTGTTTTTGTTATTGTTATTTATCATTATGTTAATGAAACTTCTTGATATAAAAAGAAATGTTCTTTTTTATTTGACAACATCAAGTGTCTATGATTTTTTCTCTGTTCTATCACTTCTTTATAAATGTATTAATGTTTATTTCTAAATACAGAAATTTCCATTTTTTTTTTTTTCATTTGCATTATAGCAGTTGATAGTAGCACTTTCAGTTGTCCGCGGCTTAGTACCCCCTTTCCGACTAACGTTGTAGATTAGTAATTCCTTGTCTTCATTGAATCCTTGTGAATGAATCGATTATTTATTTTTCATTTAAAATTTTAATGTTTATGTTGCTAAAGTAAATACAATGGGATTGACTTGTCTAACTCTTTAGACATAACATATACTTACATGAAAAGATTTAAAAAAATTATGACCGCCAATTTACTGTGTTTGTGATACCTTTGTGCAGTAACAAAACGAGTAAGGAAAATATTTACCTATTAATTAATAAATTACCCGTGGCCCTATTATAGGAATTCCTGATAACCCTGAAGGAGCCGGTGCCCCAGCCGAACAAGCATGAGGGCAAGGAGTGGTTCCACCCAAACTGCTCGCGCTCGCAGGCCGAGGAGCTGCTCCGCAAGGCCAACGCCGACGGGGCCTTCCTCCTGCGGCCCAGCGAGAAGGAGCCGGGATCATTCGCCATCAGCTTCAGGTAAGAGAAGAGAACAAGTCGTGTTTCTTCCAAACCAAGGGAAATACTTTACGGAGATTTTATGCAGACTTTTAGAAAAATTTAAAAATGTACGTCACTCTTGTTTTTGTTCATGCACGTCAGCATCAGTAGTTCTTCTAAACCAAGAAGTTGTTTTGTTAGGCCAGGTCTAGGATGGAGCCTTCCATTTAAATCTTAGCGAGAAGAAGAGTCGAAAATCACGAAGGTAGGTAGTGGTTCTACCAAGCTGAGAAACTACTTCGTAAGGCCCAGCGAGTTCCTACTCGCTGCTACTGCAAGGTTCCTTCGCAATCAGCTTCAGGAAATGGTCGAACAGACCAGGTTCCATTAAACCAATAGTGCCCAACTGGTTTTGCTCCAAGAGCCATTTTCAAAATCCTGACACCTCACGCGAGCACCGCCGAGTTAGTAAAAAACCTTTAGAGAGATATAAAAGAAAGTACATTTATAATAATATGACACACTACACTTCAAAATGAATAGACCGCAACAGCAAAAAGTTAATGCGAGATTTGGCCGTTCACATTTAGTAAATGTATATGTATGTATTCTTTATCCTTATCTAGGCAGAAAACAGGCCGCGAGCTACCACCAGGGGCTCGCGAGCTACTCTGTCTGTATCGTGCATATGTCTGTGGTCGAAGATATTTTATTTGTACATATTTCTGGTGTTGTCGCTGTGTGTCGCCATTTGTTTATTGTACATATTATATGCGCTCTATGCTAATTGTCATAAAAACTGTGATCGTGATTGTCTATGTTGATGCAAAAATAAGCTAATGCATTTGTGTTAAGATATTAACTTTTAGTTTTTTACTATTGGTGGTCTAATGTATTTTATGGCGCCACCGGGGAATCGAACTATAGTTTATCTATGAGGCAAGTTATAATAGACTACTACCAATATATGTTTCACAGCTGGTGGGCTCATGTTTTCCCACATTATCAATAGCAATCAATAGAGAAATAGGCCTAACCATAATTAACTGGCTCAATGCGGGTTGGTGGGATTTAACGGCTGATATTTTTAGTTTCCTCAAGTTCAATCGAGGCCAACAGCTTAAAAATGTCTTCCAAAGCACGGCGAAGCTCAAGATGATAAACTTTTGGTAACCCATCCGATGAACGGCCTTCGCGAAAGTTGCTGAACTTGCAATATAGCTATGCGTTATTTATTATTTAATATTCTCTGTAGACATGTATTTGACCGCGATCTCACCTGGTGGTAAGTGATGGATGATGCAGCCTACGATGTAAAAAAATCATAATATACCACATATTTATGAAATTATAACGCAAATGCATTGCAATATACCTTTCTGTCATACGGTGCGGCCGGCTTGAATTGTCAAACAGTGCGCATTCAAATACAGCTCGTGGCATATTTTTCAACACTTTACTAAATAAAAATTGCTTACAATAAGTTTTTATTCTTCTTTTATTCTAAGAGCTGTATGTAATATTATATTATATTACATACAGCTCAGTGCATATTTAACGAACTAGCCTAGTGGGTTTTAGCGACTGTCATCTCAAAACAACCAGACTACTTAACCTTTTAATTCGAGATAGATATATTAGATACATTAATTTGGTTTTCATCTAGAAGATCGGCTTTGCGAAATATGCTTAACCTGCAAGACCGTTAGCCGAACGCGAAAATCGCTGCGCTGCTCTCGAAAAGAACTTATATAAATACGTGTATAATAAAATAAACTTATTGCGTATAATTATCATTCACCTGTCATGTCTACTATTACTGACGATCCACCTCATGTTTCTCTTGTTGTTATTGTAATTTGCCTAAATATTTATAAATAGTTAGTTGACCCGGCGGACTTCGTACCGCTTTGACAGTTTCTATGACAACAGAAAAAAACAAATCGTTAAATAGTTTACGCGTGAATTACGAAGGCGGCGGCCAAAGGATCGAAAAAAACCTGATTTATTTAATATATACATATATTTAATTATTTAATAGAAGCTAAGAATCTCCGGCAGAGCTAGTTCGTTGTTACGGTAGCGGCCAAGGCAGCGACGGGGCAGGGGGTGCTAAGAATCTCCGGCAGAGACCTGGCTACCGCCAACAACGAACTCTGGCCCTGGCAACATTTAACACGCGCACATTGCGGACTGACGAAAAGATTTACGAACTGTAGGAAGAATTGAGCAAGATACGGTGGGACATAGTTGGATTATCTGAAGTCCGAAGAGAGGGGGAGGACTCGATAATCCTCAAGTCTGGTAACTTGCTCTATTTCCGGGAGGGCCGACAACTGTCCCAAGGTGGTGTCGGGTTCATCGTCCACAAGTCCCTCGTGAACAAAGTTGTCGAGACCGGGAATGTGTTGCCTAGGGTAGCGTACCTTATACTCAGAATAATCAAACGGTATTTGTTGAAGGTCATACAGATTTATGCTCCTACTACGACACACCCTGACGATGAGGTGGAGGCTACGTATGAGGACATCTCTAGAGCCATACAAGCCTCCAAAACTCATTACACCGTTGTCATGGGAGATTTTAACGCAAAGCTAGGCAAACGAAGCGGCGATGATATGAGAGTGGGACGATTTGGGGTTGGTAATTGGAATTCCCGGGGTCAACTGCTGGCGGACTTTCTGGAAAAGGATGGACTATTTATGATGAATTCCTTTTTCAGGAAGGCTGAACACCGCAAGTGGACCTGGATGAGTCCCGATGGTGCAACAAAAAACGAGATTGACTTTGTTATGTCGACGAGGAAGCAAATATTCAATGATGTCACTGTGATCAATGCGTTTAAAACTAGCGATCACCGGTTGGTAAGAGGCACATTGAATATCAACGTTAAGCTGGAAAGTCGTCGATTAATAAGATCTACGCTCCGTTTTGCACCCATCCAAATCCAAAACCCTGAAAGCTTTCAGCTCGAATTGCAAAATTGCTTCGAGTGCCTAAATGATTGCGAAAATGTGGACGAATACATTAACAGGTTCGTGGAAATTGTCCAAACGGTTGGGTCCAAGTTCTTTAAAACCCACCGTGCAAAAGGAACCAAAAATACCCTAAAACTAATGGAAGAGCGGCGCGCAATGGTTCTGCTTTCCTCAGGTGACGCGTCTCAGTTTCGGCGGCTAAATGGCAGATCTCGAAGTCTATGGCTCGCGACACGCGCCGATTTAATACTGACCGTATTAAAGAGGCCATTGAGCGGAACAAAGGCTCAAAAGTGTTCGCAAGAGATTTGGGTGTTGGGCAGTGCCAACTGACGACGCTGAAAACCGATGTCGGCAGAACTGTCACGACCAGGTCCGATGTTATGGGAGAGGTCGAGAAATTCTATGAACAGCTTTACACATCACACGGCCACCTGTATGTACAAAGCTTAGCTAAAGACCCTAGAGCTAAGTTAACCCGGCACTATACCGAAGACATGATGTCCGGGATGTCTTCGGTATAGTGCCGGGCTGATGCCTGTACGAGATTAGTATGGCTCTCAAACAGCTCAAGAACGGCAGGGCACCAGGTTCTGACGGAATTACGGCTGAGCTTCTGAAAGCAGGCGGAAGACCGGTACTCGTAGCTCTTCAGAAGCTATTTAATTCCGTCGTACTAGGGGGCAGAACACCAGTAACGTGGCACGAAGATGTGGTGGTACTGTTCTTCAAAAAGAGCGACAAAACCCTGTTGAAAAACTACAGGCCCATCTCACTTCTAAGCCACGTCTACAAGCTGTTTTCGAGAGTCATAACGAATCGTCTCGCACGCAGGTTTGATGACTTCCAGCCTATCGAACAAGCCGGTTTCCGAAAAGGCTTCACCACCATAGATCACATACATACTTTGCGGCAGGTTATACAGAAGACCGAAGAGTATAACCAGCCTCTTTGCTTAGCCTTTGTGGACTATGAAAAAGCCTTCGATTCGATTGAAACATGGGCCGTGCTACAGTCTCTCCAGCGGTGCCAAATTGACTGCCGGTACATCGATGTGTTGGAGTGTTTGTATGAAAACGCCACAATGTCAGTCCGTCTTCAGGACCAGAGCTCGAAACCTATCCAGTTGCAGCGAGGAGTGAGAGAGGGAGATTTGATATCTCCGAAACTGTTCACTACTGCACTGGAAGATGTTTTCAAGCTTCTGGACTAGAAAGGACTCGGCATCAACGTCAACGGCGTATATATATCACTCACCTTCGATTTGCTGACGATATAGTGGTCATGGCTGAGACCCTGAAAGACCTCGGCACAATGCTCGGTGACCTCAACAGAGTCTGTCAACAAGTGGGTTTTAGAATGAACATGGAGAAGACGAAAGTTATGTCGATCTCACGTGTCGCACCCACTCCTCTGAAGGTTGGAGACTCTGCCCTTGAAGTTGTGTACGATTATGTTTACCTGGGACAAACGGTCCAGCTAGGTAGGTCCAACTTCAGCAAAGAGGTCAATCGTCGAATCCAATTACGCTGGGCAGCGTTCGGTAAGTTACGAAATATCTTTTCATCCGATATACCGCAGAAGACGAAAGTCTTTGACCAGGGTGTGTTGCGCAGTGATGACATACGGGACTGAGACGTGGTCGTTCACTATGGGCCTTATCAGAAAGCTCAAGGTCACTCAAAGAGCAATGGAGAGGGCTATGCTCGGGGTTTCTCTGCGAGATCGATACAGAAATTAGGAGATCCGCAGAAGAACAAAGGTAACCGACATAGCCCGAAGAGTTGCTAAGCTCAAGTGGCAGCGGGCAGGGCACATTGCTCGCAGGACTGATGGCCGCTGTGGTGGAACAGTCCTAGAGTGGCGACCGCGTACCGGAAAGCGCAGTGTGGGCAGGCCTCCAACAAGGTGGACCGACGATCTGGTGAAGGTCGCGGGAAGCCGCTGGATTCGAGCAGCACAGAACCAGTCGTTGTGGAGATCCTTGGGGGAGGCCTTTGTCCAGCAGTGGACATCTTTTTAGCTGAGATGATGATGATGATGATGATTTAAAAGAAAATTACAATATCAATTATAACTAAAATACTATGTTAGGCTTGACCGAAGTAGGTACCAAGAATAACGAAATTAGCTTGCGGGGGCACGGCGGCGGCGGGCGGCCGCGTAGTCGGTAACACGAGGCGCCGACTCAGCAGTCACACGCAGTGGTCCTATGTTCCATATATTAATGATTCGGCATGTTGCAATTTATAGTGTTATTAGGTAAAATAATCGACACGGCGTCAGCGATATACTGGTGGTAACGTCATGTAACACCTCCACCCGCAGGTGTTGTAGTAATGTATGTAGGGTTGCATGTTTCATCCATTGATTTATCTAAAATTAATCTGTAGATGCAGTCTGGGTTACGTAAACGTTGATTGATGATTTCTTCGCACAGATAAATCTGATTGAACTTCGGGCATTCTGCCTCTATGTATATACAATTTAACTCGTATGTTGCTATATAAGGATGCGGGGAAACAAACAAATAAATAAACTCACTTTTTTCATAATAAGTCTTTGATTATACTCTTGGGAATATTTGTACAAAATTTCATGATGATCGTTTGAATAGTAGGATACCTACGCGTGAAAGCGTAACAAATAACAAACAAACTCACTTTCGCATATTAAGTTAGGTTACTATTAGTTAGGATAGTTAGGGTATAAACTCTGATTTAGACTGCTTAACGTACACCACTATTGTAACCCTGTAAAGGCCATCCCAATCCAATCCAAACCAGGAGAATCTAGCAGAGTGCGGGAGCACGCTTGCGTAGTGCCATTCCCTCTACAACCCTTCTGACGTTGTTTTGATCGTGCGTGATCAATCAGTTTGGCTTGAGGAACCCTTTAACAGATAGCCGTACTTACATACAGATAACAATAAACTCTCTCCTAAAAATTTTTGAGCTTATCAGCGAAATTAATATTTTTTTATATATCGATTCAACCTTTTTTGAATAAAATCGGATTGAGTTTTCAAACATGTGTCAAAATAAAATGTAATTTAAATCAAAAGCACTAAGGAATATTAATATCAACTTCAAAGCAAATCACCGCCAAAATAACTTTCTACCTTTTTAACCCCGTTAGGAAATGAATTTCAATAAAATACGAGACACGTCTTCCATCAATTCTGTTAAAAAAGGTTTATGCAAAATTTGAAGTAGATTGGACCAAGGAATCACAAAATTTTGCCCCCTCTTTTTCACCCCCTTATGGGTAAAATTTCGAAAAGAAAGAAAAAAGATTTTTTTTATTTCTCATCGACTGAGAGTCCCACACTGCCGCGACCCTGCGCATGTCGAGGAACGTTGAACTGGCCATGATCCCTCAGTCTTGCGTGGCAGCAAGCATTACCTCGCGCGATGGATTCGGTCTGTTTGGAAACATTTCCACGAACATGACCACGGCTCGACGTAGACTGTTCCCACTAATTGCGTATAATCGCACCATCTCCACAAGTTACGCCACCGGCGCCGCCGCGCCGACAAAGCTTCTGATTCTTCTGACATAGATTCTGATTATATATATACAAGAATTGCTCGTTTAAAGGTATTAGATATATGGTGCCACAACATCAAGGTTGGTAGCATTGTTGCGTTCCGACAACTAGGTATAAGATTGCCAGTTCCTCGGTAATTGAGGATTCCTTCTACCTTCTCATCATCGTCTTATCATCATCTAACACCAAGTGCGATAAAGGCCTAGCCTAGGAAAAAAGTATAAATAAAGTCAAAGTCAGAGTCAATATTTTTTTATTCACATGAACTTAAGAAAGGTGCTTTTGAATCGTCCATTGATTCCTTTTACCTATGTACTAGGTACCGAATTTTAAAAAATGCGTTCCCCTTTTTCACAGAACGGAGAAGGAGATCAAGCACTGCCGCATCAAGCAGGAAGGCCGGCTCTACACCATCGGAACAGTCAAGTTCGAGAGCTTGGTCGAGCTGGTCAGCTACTACGAGGACCACCCGCTCTACAAGAGGGTCAAGCTCTCGTACGCCATCAGTGAGGACGTCGGCAGGAGAATTATAGCTGTGAGTGTCTATATACAAAGACAAAGTCAAAGTCAGAAGTATTTTTTTAATTCAAATAATCTTAGGAGAAGTGCTTTTGAATCGTCAAAACATTTTTTATCTCCTACCCATTCAGGAAGTCTATTTTTTACGTACACATTTTTTATAATTACTTATTTTTATCTATACTAAATAATCACACCGATACAAGGCTATATACCCTTTTATTATTATCTTTAGTGTACTAGCGGCCCGCTCGCGACTTCGTATCCCATGATGATTTAAAAATAATAATCCTAGGGCAGCGCCTACCGGGTCCGATTTTGAATCTAAACCATCCAAGGACCCATTTAAACACACAAAAAATTTCATCAAAATCAATCCAGCCGTTTACGAGGAGTTCAGTGACACACACGTATTGAATAGTTATAAATATTAAGATGTGCAAATGATACTCGTAGTACACAAATAATAAAACAAACAAATGGGTAATATAAACCCGTGTAATGAAATAAAATGTGGAAAAAGTAAAAAAATAGTTACCATAATGGGATTTGTAGCTGATCTAGTATGGCAGAGGGTGCGGGTTCAAATCCCGCTCATGATAAAATCTTTCAACACTTTTCCAAATTATTATTTGTTTGCAGCAAAATTATCAGCGCTCTTTCCTGGAATTCTGCCTTTGAGAATAAGCCATGGGAAATTGTAAAATAATTCTCTCTACTAGTATTATAAATGCAAAAGTAACTTTTTGTCTGTCTGTTACGTGTTCACGACTTAGAGACTGAACCAATTTTAATAAACTTTGGTATAAGGATAGAATTCATATCATATCTAGACTTCTAGGCCACTTGAATTAATTATTGGAACCACCAACTTATAAATAATTATATAATTAAATTATTTTGAATATACATCCTTACAGACTAAATCCAATGCGATAGTTGCTTATATTGAACCTAGCATCAATTAAAATTTTAAAATTCAAAATCATTTATTCAGTTTAGGCTACAAATTAGTTCTTATGAATGTCACTATGCCATCGGTTCGTAAGTTTACACAGGGCGGGAGACCTTGTTCTAAGAGGAACCGGCAAGAATCTAAGCAACTTGAATTTACTTTTCTCCCTTACAGCGTCATAATTACATATTATTATTAAGTTTTTTACTGATATATAAACCAATTAACGTACCAACAACTCACATTTATACTAGTAGCTACTACATTAAAATGATTAATCTATATAAATAAAAATCAATTGCTGTTTGTTAGTCTCGCTAAAACTCAAAACGGCTTGACCGATTTGAATAATTTTTATTTTGTTTGTTCGCTATAATACAAGGATGGTTTAGAAAAAAAAAACAAGGGAAGTCAAAAAAAACTGCTGAGAAATAGAAAAAATGAAAATTGGTAATTTTGTAGGGCAATCTCCATTTTGGATTACTCTTAATAGATGGCGTTGTTCGTGGCACATATTTGTTAAAACTTAGACAGGACAACGTCTGTCGGCTCAGCGAGTTATTAATAAATGTGGTTTCCCAGGAGCCGGACGACATTTCCGTGTATGGCACCCCCGGGTACATGGACCCCGCATCCTTCACCTCCAGAGTAAGTTGCAATACTCGCCATTCATTGTTGATGTTGTTCTTTATCTATCTTCTTACTAAGCGGTCGGCATCATACCACAAACAACATAATTGTTATTCAAAACTGAACACAGTCAGCTGTGCTAATTTTTACCGAATACAAAACTGATTTTAAGTTTGTAGTAAAGGGGTTTGGGTAACTTTGTATGGACCAGTGGCGTCATTTTTTTTTGCCGCGGCCAGTGATAATTTTTTTTCTATTTTGTAGTACTCTTATAAAGAAACGTATCAAAGTGATTAGCTTTGCTCTAAGTGATATCGGAGCTGTGATATGAATTTTTTAATATATTTGTTTGGGTAACTTTGTATGGACCAGTGGCGTCATTTTTTTTTCCGCGGCCAGTGTTAATTTTTTTTCTATTTTGTAGTACTCTTATAAAGAAACGTATCAAAGTGATTAGCTTTGCTCTAAGTGATATCGGAGCTGAGAATATATGAATTTTTTAATATAATTGTTTGGGTAACTTTGTATGGACCAGTGGCGTCATTTTTTTTTTGCGGCCAGGGATTATTTTATTACTATTTTGGAGCACCCCATTAAAGAATCATATTTTAGTGGTAACCATTGTTCTAAGTAATATCGGAGCTGAAGAATGATTTTTTTATATATTTATTTTTGTGTTTAATTTCACCAAAATATTAGATATTTAACATTACTCTACGGAACTACTCTTACCCAACAGACAGCTGTTGCTTTCTACAGAGAAAGGGTGCAGAAATATAAGGTTTTCTTAACAACTTTCCTGTCCAATGAGTCACATACGATTTACAGGAACTTACGTTCACGAGTCACAGGTCAGTGAGACTCAAACCTTTAAACAATTAAGGGAACATTTTTTGGTATGAACATGACGTGATATTTTGTTATCATATGTGGACGTATAGCAAAAAAAACGAATGTTTATGGAAATAAAAGAAAACTTCACGATTTTTTTATAGCTGTCATTTAATCACTAGGAACTCTAGTTGTCAATAACCTGTTGAGTACATTTTATTCATAAAAATAAAAAGTCATCTAAAGTGAAATATATGATGAATCAAAAGTGAAATACCTATATGATGAAAACGTATTAAATCAGCTTTATGGTTCATCGTATATTTCACTTTCAATATCTTGACGGATTATTGTATCAAGAAACTGTGCTGGTGGAGCAAGCGCTTCTTGATATCTACCCCAACCCATGAACCATATAATAGACATTGTATGGGAACAACACCCCAAAGTCCTTTTACCCACAACACAAGAACAATAATGGCCTAATATTGCATCTGGTCCTTGTAAACCCCTGTCTAATAAAATGTAAACGTAATACGTTCTGTTCGACGTATGCCGCGACTGAATTCGACCTCGCAAAAGCCACGGCTCTATGGTATCAAGGCGGTCTTCAAATTGTAAGTGGGTTTCTCTGTATACTTCTATGGTATATGACCCATTTTTGATGTGTTCGCCGTAATAGCTGCGGGCTTGTTCAATTTGGTACGTACCAAGTGCGTATCGTATTAAATCGTCTCTAGTTAATTGAGGAAAGTCATCAAAGCCCGGAACTAAAAATAAGCATTATGCCGTTGACTTAAAGTTATTTTTTGATTGCGAAGGTTATTGAAACTAGACAAGTTTCATCCCTAAATGGCGTCGCATGTTTATGACCGGTTTAAACAATGCCGCTTTATTACCTTTTTCTTAGAATTATTGATAAGATCGAATTTAATTGTTAGTTAAATATTAAAACATAAAATACCTTATATCTCAGCTCCGATATAGTTTAGCTATACATGCTTCATAATAAAGTTTGTTCCCTTTGATATGTTCTTTCATAATATATCGGTTTCATGAGTGGCCGCCAAAATTAAAAATGACGCCAACTTTACCCAAACCCCTTTATGAAAAAAAAAGATTAATGGTATTTTTACTTTTTTATGATTTTTAAATAAATAATACTAAACACAGATATAAGTTGTACCTTAGGCTTTGACGTTTTTATGAATAACAATATAACTGTCGCTCTAAGAAATGACAATTAACTTTAATGGTCACTTAAAACCTATGATTTTTCATTGCAAAGTAGTCTTTAATAGCATACAATAAAGCACTATTTTGAAATTTTTAAAATGCAGGTTCTAAGTAGATGTTAACATTAGTTTAAGTCTGAGTGCAACAGTTACAGTATTGTTCATACAAACTTCTATCTTTTTCGATTTTATAATCAGTGACATAGTTTATTTTCATAAATAAATATTTAAAGAAACTGTATATGGATGCCGACTGACTCTTTCACTTTTTGTTTTTAACGACTTTTATTTTGAAATAGATCGAGCGGCGAAAATATAGCAACAAGTGGGTCTTAGACAGATAAATATAAGACTCGATTTCTTTGGTGAGAATAAACAAATTAGAAAGATGTAGATTTATTTTGCAGTAATTCTAGGATTGCTATATACCACTTATTAAATAAGGAACCTACTTTTTTAAATTACAACCATTTATCATATTATTAATATTATTGTGTAACTGTGACTTGAAAGAGAACTCACTAAAGACAAGCTGTAATCAAACCATAATTCAGTCCTTCAATTCAACTTATGTGCAATATATTAACTGAATGTGTGTTATGGTTGATAGCTTTTCGTGAGTTATGGTGAAAATGCTCAAAAATATCTGAGCAATAATTTCCTTATGAGATACGTGTAATTTTTGCCAACCATTGTCAAACTATTTTAAATTCAAGCAAATATTTACCCAAATATTGTGTATTAAGGTTTATTTTACCTTAATCACGTTAAGATTTATTAGATATTTTTGATACTGTGATTCGGTAAATTAAAAAACCAATCAATCAATTTTTATGTAGATGTGGGTTCCTAATGTTTTTATGATAAGCACTGCTATTGCTGCTGCATTGTTAAGTTGGTAATCGAATCAAAATGCCTATAGTGACGGACGGAACAAACTTAAAAGTAAGAAAGTAGCTGACCGCTCTGTAGTACTATATCAAAATAACTACTAGTAGTTGAATAAAACAACTTTTACGAATCTACTCGCGTTTATTTTACATTACACATTATTTTAAAGTAGCCGACGTCAAGCATAGGCGCGAAAATAAGTCTGCAGTATGCAAACATTCCTTAGAGGGGCCCAACCATTACATCAGATTTGATAAACCACAAATGCTCGCTAGAGAACAACGATTCATCCCTAGGATAATACGCGAGGTTATTGAAATTAAAAAAACATCCTATTTTTAATAGAGAAGATGGTTGGAGTCTACCACCAGCCTGGGACCCCATCATACAAAATATTAAATCCCAGCCCCAACACCATACTGCCAGACCAAAAGATACTGTAAGCTCTTTCTGCGTAAAATGGAACGTACCTGATTAAATTTAAATGAGGGTATACAAGCTACTAACTAATTATGAGACGACCAACACCTCAGTCTCCCTGTGACCACCGGCCCTGAAAAGGGTTCGAAACGTCAGTAATGTAATTAAAAATAATATGTAAAGTGAAATAAACGCGAGTAGATCCGTAAAAGTTGTTTCATTTAAATGTGTAGTGTTCGCGTAAACTTTAGAATACAATACTAGTAGTTGACGAACTCCTGTTAGATTATTTAGTTACCCTGACAAAGTACCAAAGTGTTCGGCGTTGTTAAACACTTTAGTACTTGGTGACACAAAATAAGGAGACTACAGAAGATCAGCTTCATACAAACGCGTTCGAGCTACGCTTAATTGTACAATTGCAACGTGACTGCTCTAGCTGCGGTTAATAAATTGGTATCACTGACACAAATCGCTCTCAATGATCGCTCACTTACACCCGTTTGCACTAAACTTATAAATCGCCTAAGCCTTTGCCTAACTACTACCCGGTCAAGTTAAAACGGGGGTTAGTGCATTTGTGATTAAAATGTATGTATTAGTTTACATATATTGAACGATTTGTGTCCGTAATACTAATTTATCAACTTTAACTTTAACAACAGCAATTGTAAAATTAGCAACTGGTTGCTATTTTCGGTAATAAACCTGCCGAGCTGTTCCGAGATCCGTGCCTGTGCAAGGGTCTAAGGTGCGTTGGTCGAGCGCGTTATGTATTGAGCTTGCTTTCTGGGTCTCCGTTATTTTGGGACGTCGACATTATAGATCATAAGTCTACTAGTCTTGCTACCAGAAATGTTTATTCAATTACTGTGCTTTTCTACGAATGGTATCGAATCGGGTAAGTGGCAGCAGATTATGACGACCTTTTGATAGAGCTTTTAATCAAAGAGCGCTAGGACGTACGTCGATAAATTCTACTTCTACACTAGCATAGATTTAGATTTTGAGTGGTTTCTATTATGTTTGTTTTAAACTTACAATCTGTATTTAGATGTAGCCTAAACTAGTTTTGGTACAAAAAGAAGTGCAAATGAAGTGACTTTTGTTATAAAACTGAAGAGTGTCTTTGACGAACATTACGAAGGCAATCTTTGTCATAAGTAATGAATATATAATTAAAAATGAAATTGCTTTCCATAAAAACTTAGTAGGTCTAGGTACATTTGTTGATCTTTGCGTGTTCTAAGGGATTGCATATAGTAACACAAGTTATGACCATACCTCGTCGCCGCGAATAAGTGGAGTCACAGTAGAGTAGGTCTTTTGCTGACTCCCACTAAATACCTTGATTATAAAAAGAAGGCATTCTTTTATTCACAGTAAAAAATAATATTAATCATGTCTCATAATATTACAATAAACACCATTTCTTAATTTTAAATCATACAACTACAAATGAAATCACCACTTTAAGCTGTTAAGGGCCTTGTGTAAATTGATCTAGTTTAATAGTAGATGGATATCTTCAGAAATAGTAAGTAGCAATCAAATGTATAATAATAAAATTAACATTTTAACCATTTTAAATTAACCGACGAGCATGTATGAAAGGAGTAATGAGAGTGGAGGAGGCGCAAGAGGTGTGTCAGGACCGTAGCAAGTGGAAGGATGTGGTCTCTGCCTACCCCGTTGGGAAAAAGGCGTGATGGTATGTATGTATGTATGTATTTTAATAATTACGATCAAGCTTAACAATGCATATATCATTACTAAATTGATAAAGAATATGGAACAGATATCTAAGTTTCTACAGAAACGAACAACTAGACTTTAATTATAACTTGTCTATGAGTTACATGCAAACTATAAACAACTTAAATTTAAGCTTATATATAACAGGTTAAGTAATTAAACCAAAATCAAGTTATTAAATTAGGTACCTACCTAGATTATTAATCATCATCATCATCATCTCAGCCAAAAGATTATTAATATTATTATTAAATTGTAATGTTTTACGATATTGAATTTTAGTTGGCGTTTTCATATTAAACGCCTGCCGCACGACAGCCGCACGCTTGTTTTAATATGGAACGCAGTACAAACGCACGTCAGCGGTCCGACACAAAACGCCTAATTTGAAAGCGCCCTTAGAATAGCGATCAATTATTTGATCATGATTATGTATTAGGCGCATGTTTCCCTTGATAAACACCAGCACAAAGATTATGAATTGTCATCGGAAAGCGATGACCGCTTAGCTCATAGAATCTCTTTTCCTGAAGAAAAGACGTTCTACAGCAGCACTGGACTTTTTATATATATCTTTGCTCGCGACTTGTACAAAAATGTATTACTTTTTGATTTTTTTTATCGAAACCAAATATAACCTATGTTACTCTCAAAAACTGTATCATTCTACCAGTGAAAGAACTTTTGGCGTTAGACCAGTAGTTCCAGAGGTTACCTTGCTCAAACAAACGAAGTCACAAACCTTACCTCTTTATTAATAGTATAGATAGATAATAAAAATGATGTTAACGGATTTAAGTTAAGGAAACTGTTAACATTTTTTGAGGTTATCTTAAAAATGTATTAACCCTTTATAAGGTCGTGGCATATATTTTGCCACCATACTTTGAACTTTATACAATTGAGATAAGGTCGAAAACCAATGAAAAATTTGAACATGCTGTGCCCGTTAAAGGGTTAAGTTTTTTTTATTTTTTTATTATTATATATAAGATGGACACCTGATGGAGAGTAATCACCGCCGCCCATGGACACCCGCAAAACCAGAGGAATCGTAGACTAGTTGGTGGCGAATAATACTTTATATATAATAATACTTTTGTAATTTTGTCAACTTTGTTAATTGGATTACGGGTTTCTGCCCAGTTGACTGCGTGCTTGCGTTTGTACGGACGTGTTGCGTGCCGTTTGGCATGCAACACGTGTTGGCGGCTGCGCTTGATGTGCCGGCCACGCGCCGAGTCGCTCGACTTGGGATCATCCCCCAGCAAGGTTGAACGGTCGGAATCTCCGATCGGCGAGGTCGCACAATCAAACAAAGTAGGTACTTAGGCATGCTCAAATGTTCGTTTCTTATTTTGTGTAGTCCTTCCTTGATGTGCGTGCACCCGCTGTGACGGGTATGGTTATGACTTACTGTGTATTTAGAAACGAAAATCTTTATTTTTTTATATTCTTTCTTTTATATTTTGCCACTTTGATTATGTAGCTCATGTAGTACTCATATTTTGTTATAATTTTTAAAACCCTTAAAACATGTTATTACAATATATTCATTTTTAATGTAGTTGAGTATGGACAATTGGACATGTCATCATTTATATTTTATTTTTGTATCTGGTAGATATTATATAAATTCAGCTGCAATATTTTAAATTTATTTAATTTGTATGCCTAATAGGCTGATACAGATGTACTTATCATTATATTATCTTGTAAGACCTTGTAAAACCTGTGATGTACAAATAAACATTTCATAATAAATAAAATTCATAAAAAAACGGAAACATGCCTAGCTATACATTTTAATGTGGTGTGTATATTGTTATTAGAATTGTCTTTATCATATCATCATTTCTTATCATGAATGATGATATGCAGACTCGCCATGTGTAACCCATATATTTCCACCATGCCAATAGCAATGCTGCCGTTTGCCAAAGCTTTATATCTTAAAAAAATAAACAGCCATTGCAAACAAATAATGATCACGGCAGCCGTAGCTTTTGGCCCGTTATTTATATCTATAAATGGCTCCGCACACTGGACGGCTTGTCACTGCGTCTAGTCGCCGCGTCTAGTCGCGTAGAGCACGCGCACACACGATGACCGTCGTACGACAGTTGTGAGCGTCAGTTTCGCGACTCCCCTAGCTTTGTACAAAATATATGAAAATTGTCGGCCACAGCCTGTCGTCGCGTCTAGTCGCCGAGCTGTCGCAGTCGCGTGTCGCCTAGTGTGCGGAGCCATTAAAACTCTGGAACAAAACATATTGTAATCGTAGTAGTCTACAAATTTGCTTTGAGCGATTCCGAAGCTAGACTGCAATTAGGTGCTGATTAAAAGAAGAATTACACCCGTTTGCACTAAACTTATAAATCGCCTAAGTCTTTGCCTAACTAGCCTAGCCAAGACTTCGGCGATTCATAAGTTTAGTGCAAACAGGTGTATGTGTCGTAAAACTTGTAATATTAAATACTGACAATTGATCGATGTCTTTCATAGAATTTATTAAGTTATCGCGGCGTTGACGTTATCATTTCAATAGAAGTTTGTTCTAGGCTTTCTGATTTTTAGTCATTTATGTAACGCAACCTTACACTCTGGACAAATATTAAAGTTCAATGTAACTTCTCAGAAAAGTTATTATTTTTTAAATTAGAATATTGAACAAAAGTCATTTATTTAAAATGTAACCCCAACTAAACGATAATAGAATGTAACATACTGTATCAATCATCGACAATGATAACATGAGTGGAATGACACGGGTCTCTATCGGATCGCCTAATTTTTTGTACGCCTAATTTGCAATGGCACCCAAACGAAAAGCCTAAATTTTTTTCGCCTAATTACACTTTTCAGAATCGTGTTTGCCCTAATTTCACTTCGCCTAACTTTTTATCGCCACATTGTCATTTACCAAATGCGTCATTTGGCAGAACAATTCGTAATCCCTAAAGTTTACAATTCCTAAATATTAATTCGCACAAAATTAAAAATCATAAAGTACAAAACGCCTACTCATTTTTATAAGGCAAAATAACTTGGCAAAAGAATTGCATTATTTTGTTGCAACTTGATTTAATCACATTAACAATAACATGCAGCATGCATGCAGACATGCAGCATAACATGCAGCATGCATGCATGCAGACATGCAGCATGCAAGCAGAAACACAGCATGCGTGCAGCATGCATGCAGATATGCAGCATGTAAGCATGCAAGCACGCATGCAGCATGCGTGCAGGCATGCAGCATGTAAGCGTGCAAGCAGGCATGCAGCATGCAAGCAAGCAGGCATGCAGAATGCATGCAGGCATGCAGCATGCATAGTTTCCGTCACGGCTTCGGCGCTGCGGGGCTCCGGCGGTCCCACGCGAGCTTTTCGTCGCAGATGGTTTTCGCTCACCGCCGAGGCTTCAGCTTGCTGGCCGGCGGCGAGCTCAACCCACCTGCTCCTTAGCTCGCGGGCCGCCTCGCCCCTCCACGCCTACGCGGGCTTATATTGCACTCTAGGGTAGGGCAGACAAGACTACGTGGAGTCGGGTTTGCAGCGATTCGCTTCTGTCAATTTATTTTCTCAATAAAATTCTATGCTTTTATTCCAATACATTAATGGCACATTTAATTTTAGATATGCTAATATCTAAATTAGAGCTTTTATAAATTTTGCGAAATAATCGTTATGCCAAAATAAAGTTATGCCAATATAAAGTTATGCCAATATAGTTTAGGCTATTTTACATTAGACATTCTAAAATTAGGCCTTTCAATTCTTAGGCCAATCTATAATGGTGGCAAAACAATTTTTAGGCGAAACAATAATTGTACGTTTTAAGTTTAGGCCAAAACGGTTTGGCCAAACCATTTTAGGACAAACAATTTTAGGCGAACCGAAGGGCACTCGAACGACACATTTAGGGTATGTTCCGATATACACTGCGAGCACTGTCCAGTGCTCTTACTGGTGAGAAATTTGTTCCGTTATGGACTGACAGTATACTGCCGCAGTATCCTAGAGAAATATATGACGTCATAAATCGTCGCCATTTTTGTATTGTAAGCACTGGCATTTTCGAGGTAAGGTGCTCTCAGTGCTTTGATCACGTGATCAACAGCGTCCAGAAATGATGACATGGATGACAACTTATTAAACAGTAACCAGTAACTATAGCTAACTATAAAGGAACGGCTTCGCAGTATACAAAATTGACGTCACACCTTACAGTGCTCACAGTGTATATCGGAACATACCCTTAGTCACACGGCACACACATGTCAGTGCTAAACAAGATGATTGCCAGTGATTATTTAAAAAAAAAAACTAAAATTCGGTAAATACTAGACCGATTGTTATACTCGTAATACTTGGTAATAATTGGTCAAAAATACCTTAATTAACGTGTACTGTTAATATTTGTCCAGAGGCTAGGGACAACCCTGTATATGGAAAGACGCAACTGACGCAAACAAAAGGCGTAAAGCGTAAAAGCTCATTTCCTTCAAAGGTAACAGTGAAGGCGCTGTACGACTACCGCGCCCGGCAGGAAGACGAGCTGTCCTTCTGCAAGCACGCGATTATCACCAACGTGGACAAGCCGGACGAGGGGTGGTGGCGCGGCGACTACGGCGGGAAGCGCTACCACTGGTTCCCCTGCAACTACGTGCAAGAGCTCGAGGTGCCGCACATGCCCGATCTCGCTGTTAGTATGCACCGCACGCTTGCTTGCCGCGCCGCCGCAAGAGACCACGCCCCTACAGACGAGTTACCGCTCGGCCACGCCCCCTGACGTCTTTCTAGCGGATTTCTAGTTCACTCACACCACACGAGTTCATTTTATGTCCCCACTGCTGGGGTACAAGCCGTCCCTATGGGTGGATATGAAGAACGGGCTATAAACCACTACGCAGGCCCAATGCAGATTAATGTTTGTTGGCGACTGCTAATGCAACCGGGACCAACGGCTTTATGTGCCTTCCGAAGCACGGAGGAACTCGAGATGATTTTTTTTGTCACCCATCCGTTGATGTCTTTGCGAAAGTTGCTGAACCTTAGCAATCGCAGACCAGGCGCATTAACCACTGCGCCATCGAGCTCCTCATAGTTTGTTGCGTTCTTTCAATCGCAGATATGATGTAAGCAACCAATAACGTTTTGTTATTTACCCAGTCTCCGCTTATTGGTTGATCACGTCTAATTCCTCGCTTGCCCTGTTCCCCAGGCGTTTCATGCCTTGATTTTAACTAACCACTGTTGCTGATTCAAATATAGCGCGTCCCAGAAATAAACGCTAGCCTGTGACAATTCTCAGATTGAAGCATATTGTCTCATTAATAGAGACTTGGACAATGATAAGATTTTTGTGATAATTCTTTATGAGTGTTAATTGCCGATTCTGAGTGCGGCACAAATTTTTTTTCATGACTTATGAGTCTGACAGGTTTGATAAGCTTTAAATTCTACTGCCTTGTTGCATTTATTCTTAATTCTAGAAAATGATTATTCCCGAGTTCGTTTACACTGTTATTAATAAAAAAAATGACAACTCTAGTTAAATGTAAAAAATCTTAATTTTAAATTCGGTCTCTAGCGGCGCCTGCGCATTTCACTATTATTATTTATTTGAGTTTGTTTGTTTGCAAAATTTTTACTTTGAACTTTTAATACGATTTAATTTAGTTATTAAATGGGTTCGATTCCTGTACTGTTTTAGATTTGCAGACCCAATATCTTGCCATGTGAGTATGAGATGAAGGTTCTGGGATCGAGTGACCATACGGTGGGGTCTCCTATCTAGATATTGCTACTTCCCACCAATATCACGCGACGGCGACAGTGAGGCTTTAGCGGCGCTTGGAGCTTGTGTGTCGTGTGTTTTCTGTTGTTGCTTTAAATGTCGTGGCTACCGAGGCACTGACGCACTTTTTCTGGGTTTGTTGTGTTATATCTTCCCAATCCACCGGGATGATAATCTAATGGCATGTTTTGTAGTGTAAGCGTTTAGTGAATACTGTTTTTTTAAAACTTTATTTGGTGTCTTTCGATGTATGTGTTATCGATGTTAATTTAAGGGCATAATTTTACTTTTTTCCTTAACAACCATATGATGTACGCTGAGCAGTTTGGTTAAAAATCAATTTAATTTGTGATTGAGCACCACGTATCCAGTTTTTGTTTAATGAAAAACGAAATGAAAATCTCGTTTTTAAAAATACTTTATACTCGTTCAATACAAATATTTAACTGCTCCTTTTTCTCAATTCTTTTGGCAGAACAAGTGTACTCAACAATTTAGCATTTTTTTTTTCAGATTTTTTTTTATTTTGATTTTGTTTTCGGCTGTATCGTTTGTGTGGGTGTGAAGTAATGTTGGGTTGACGGGGGTCGGGTTGCAGGGGTGCCTGGACGGCGAGCAGGCGGCGCTGGGCGCGCTGCAGAAAGGCGTGGTGGACGTGCAGGGCGCTGTGGTGGAGCTGCTGGTGGGCGAGGGTGGCACGCCGCGCTGGCTTGTGCGTGTGCAGACCGCCGCCGCCGCCGCGCCCTTCGACATGGCCGCGCCCACCCGCGAGGTCGCGCTCGAGTGGCTCGCCGCCATCAAGGAGGCCGCCCAGAGCGCCTCCGCGCGCTCCCTCCACCATCGCAAGATGGAGCGCGCCCTCCGCATCGCCAAGGAAGTCTCCGACCTTATCATCTACTGCCGCTCCGTCACGTTCAACCAGGAGCGACTCCGCAACAAGGGCTTCATACACACCGAAATGTCCTCTTTCCCCGAATCGAAAGCTGAACGACTCATGTGCCAACTAGAGAACAGCTTCTTTTTGAAATATCACGCGGTCCAACTCAGCAGGATCTACCCAAAGGGGCAGCGCATCGACTCCTCCAACTACAACCCCGTCTCCTTCTGGAACTCCGGCTCGCAGATGGTGGCGCTCAACTACCAGACTCCCGACAAGCCGATGCAGATCAACATGGGGAAGTTCAAGCAGAACGGCGGGTGCGGGTTCGTGCTGAAGCCGGCGTTCATGGCGGACGACGGCTACAGCCCGTACGACCGGCGCGCGGTGGAGCGGCGCGCGCGCGCCCTGCGCGTGCATCTGCGCGTGGTGGGCGCGCGCCACCTGTGCAAGTCGGGCCGCGGCACCGCCAGCCCCTTCGTCGAGGTGGAGCTCGTCGGCGCCGAATACGACGCCGGCATCAAGCTCACCACCAAGATTGTCGGTAAGAACACACGCACGCGTAGTTATTTTCCGGTGCAGCCCTCTGCTCGCAATGATGAGGCTTTTTATTCATTCATTTATTCAATATCAAGTTACATAGACTTCTCTTGATAGCAAAACATGTTAGAAAGTTAAAAATAAAAATACATTAAAATTTAAATGCATTTGGCAGCAGAGAAATGCATAGGAGTTGTTCACATTGTCCCATACCGTACTCTGAATGATGTTGCTGCTAGCCTGAGGGGATCATTTTTGGATATTACCGGTGATCTTAAAATTAAAAATAAAATTACATACTATTTGAATTATTTATAATTCAAATATTATTAAGATGCATACCGTTCGAGAATTTTTGGTGTCAATAATAAGTTATCATTGACTTTTGATAAGAGAAAAACGAGCACTCGTAATTTATATCATAGTGAGAACAGTCACTGATTCCAAAACCGCTACTTCTTTGTGTCGTGGTTGTTATAACAGTCGAGACATGCTTCTGCATCCATCCCTGATTTCCTGACTGTGACTCTACAATGTTATTTGGCAGGAGACAACGGCATAAATCCTGTATGGAACGAATTATGCGAATTCGAGGTGGCGAACCCCGAACTGGCGCTGCTCCGGTTCGTCGTGCAGGACGAGGACATGTTCGGGGAGCCGAACTTCCTGGGGCAGTCGACGCTGCCGCTGCTATGTCTGCGGCCCGGTTACCGCAGCGTGCCGCTCACTAACGCTCATTCTGAAGAGCGCGAACTATGCACCCTCATGGTTCACTTAACGCTGGTGCCCCAATAGGTAGCCAATGATACAACACGCTCTGACCTGACCTTCTAGTTGCGGTACAAAGCTATTCTTATAGAAATAGAAAAAGAAAAAAAAACACAGTATCGCAAAATAACACATTCATACAAATAAAACATTGATAATAAACAGTACCTATATGATAGTGAAAAGGCATTTAATTGACACGCTACGGGTGGGTTGCACCAAAACTCCGGTTAATGTAACTGTTAAAGATAACTTTACATTGACAATACTCACTAACAGATGCATTTAGCACAATGTGTTGCACCTTACAATACTTTGCTAACGTTAAAGTTAAAGAGGTTGCTAGTCAAATGAGATACATTTGTCCCCAAAGCAAGGATGGGAAAAGTTTTTTCATGTGGTTATTGTTCGTTAGACATAAGATTTTTTCATTCATTATATTTCATTCATCATTATAAAATTGGTTATAAATATAAATTAATGACATGACATTTGACTGCTACTTTGACATTAGCCAAAATTGAGCAGTTATGACTTCCATCGTCGTCATTTTTAGCGATTGTTACATGGCGCAACAATTTTTTTGCAAAACCGTTGATTTGACGATAACGTTGAATGGTGCAACTCACCATAATAATTTTAAATAATGAATTTACAAACTTTCTTTCCAATTGCTGGGCAGAGATCTGCTGACAGTAGTTATGTAATTTGACCGCGACGATGGCCTCTTTTGCTTTGGCCGTCACTTTCATCATCGTCATCTTATCTTATCTTAGTTTCCCTCTTCCAATAGCACTTCGATCCATCGGGATCTTTTGTGCAATTCTACATTCATTTGTTCATTGGAAATTCGCAAGCGCAGTGCCGTGACGGGGTGCAGAGTTTAGACACTTGTTCCAGGAGGCTTCCGTTAAACTAATTTCCTTAAAATGTATTTATTATAAAAAAATGTTTTAAGAAAATGGGCTTCTAATATTATTATTTAGACGTATATTGTAACTGTTGTAATATTGCAATTACACTCGAGAGCTATTGCTCATTTAAAATTAAGCGTATACCAATTTAGGGCAGCAATATTTGGCTGGAATACGTTTGGAAAGTGCCTGGTAATTAGAAATTATGACTATTTAGCCCCTAATAGAAATATATTGATGGCATGAAGTATGTTGGCCGTCAATTAGACGCAAAGCGTTGCGTAGACGGCGCTACTGGCACACTCCAAAAACAGAAAACTTAAACAAAACGTAATTTGAAGATGTCACAAATTAAAAACTATATAACATAATAAAGTTACTGTGCTAGTGGCGCCTGTAGCGGTGAAATATTGAAAGAAATATAGGAAAGAATATTTTAATCGGGATTTTCTCCTTTTACTTTGACATCACAAGAGTGGACGCATGTCATTGTTGGATTTTAGGCCTTGGGCCTTGTATTTTGAATGCATTTAAATTATCTTGAGAAGCACATCAAACAACTGACTGTATAATCATGTATGTATCGGATATCGAATAGGTGGTTTTTACCTGGAAGTGACGTCATAACGTTATCAATAGCATTGGATATAAAGTCGATAGAGTAATTACTAATTTGTATGTTAAGATTCCTTATGTGATTGACTGTTTTCAAGATACTGACGGATGCGTTATAAAATAAGTGACTTGTCTAGGCGTATCCCCAAGTTATGCTAACATTGCAGAAGTACATGAAGTCTACCTACTTCGATCTATGATAAATTATTTATATTGCTATGCAACACAGCATAATAATATTTCGTTTTAACTTTGATCTTGTCAAAAGTGAGCGCTTCTATAGATAAAATAAAAATGCTTACTTTTTAAATAATTCTGAGTTAGAGACATCTTAATGTCTCTCTAAGACCGCTTTCACATATAGGCGTTTTAGTCGCGTGACTGCAGCGTTGCACAGCGAATCCCTTCATATTACAGCGGCTGTGGTGCGGCTAAATCGCGACTCCGGCTCTAGCGACAGCCACGCTTCACTGTCGCGCTGTAGACGCGCGTTGAACGTGGGGGTGACTAGCTCATTTCCAATAAGTATTCCAACGGAGACACACTGATCGCACGCGGCTACGCGGCGTATCTGCACTCACGACAGAAGCGCTACTTAAATATGTATGGATACACAGTGATGCTACTGCAGCGCGACTTAAAAGCGCTGCAGCCGCGCGACTAAAACGCCAATATGTGAAAGCGCTCTAACTCCGAATGCAAATGTATACTAATATTTACTTCTGAAATTTAGATAACCTATCTCGAATGAATGAGCTTCTATTGCTTTAATATAAGTAGTATCTATTAAAATTCCAAAATAATACAATTTTATTATTGTAAACTATGTAAGTATTTTATTTATAAAATATATTTTATTATAAATTATATTATATTTTATTATATTATAAAGTGATGAAGTTGTATTAAAATGGTGTATTTGTATTGACTTTCTAGTAATGTTGAACTTTTGAACGTTTTATTCAATTAATGTCAGTGGAAATTTAGTTTTAGGTATTGAAATTGGTTTAAATATTTTATCTTTGACATCCTGTTAAGGATTAAAATTGAATGACAAACATATTAACAACAGTATCAAGTTTGTAGCAGTGGCAGCTGACACTGGTTTTAAAGACAAACCTGGAATAAGCGTGAGAATGGAATTTAAATACTTATTACAGGATTCTAATCCCCTTATTCATAAAAACTATTTAAGCATTATTTTGTTAATCATTGTTTTGTTTCTTTTTCTCAAATTCAAAATGACGTTTGTGTGACGTTGACAAAACAATATTTAATTAAATAGTGCTTAAATAGTTTTTATGAATAAAGGAGTAAGATTTTAAATTATCTAGTTCGTAATTATATATTATCTAGTAGCGGATAATGCTTCTCGTGAATTTCCTACATATTTGCGTGCCCTGTCTTTTACAAGATTAATGAATTACATACATAATAAATAGCATATTTTTTTTACATTGTAACAATTTTTATGGGACAAATTTTTGTCTTTTGGTAGTATTTTTTTTTATTATGAAGCATTATTTTATGATAGGTTTGACTTAAAATTTTACAATTCTCTAGCGTTTTTATTTACGTAACGTAATTTAGAAGTTTCACAATAGTTTCACAAAGTGCCTTTGTTGTGTTAAGTATGTTATTTGTTTTATGACTTTTAAACCATTTAAAAGTACCTACTTTTAATTATTGTTCCAATGACATTAATGTAAGTATATCTAGAATTAAAAATAATGAATAAACATTCTATTATTATATTTGAGTGAGTAATAAAAAATACTTACGAAATAAATAATATTTATATTAATGTATTTTAAGTATAAACGCACAAAAGGTGCTATCTTTTACACAAAATTGTTACGGGTATACAGGGTGGACAATAGACGGTCGGTGGAGAGAAAGTACTTTTAACATTGTACCTTCCTCAAGCTATTGTTACGGTACGGTTGCATACGCTCCATTGTTATGTATTTTAGCCCGCTGACGGCTATTACTTTTCACCCAGTATATATTTTAATCAAGAATTTTAGTCATTACTAAAATTCTGGAGACACTTCTATCGTCTTTTAAATAAGTTATAATATAGTGTATATCTTTTTTTTAAATAAATCTGTAATCTCTTATATGTCTCTTAAAATAATGTTATTTTATTACAATGAATTTCTCTTTCTTTTAAAGTTATATTAATTTAATGAAAATCAATTACTAAATTTATTTGTACGTAAAAGCGCATCTCTCTTACTAATCTTAAATTATTACCTTTTTTTATTTAAAATTTAAACTTTCGCATTTAACACTGTTGAAAAAAATTACTAACAATTTAATTATAAATTAAGTAAAGTTGGTTAATGTATATACTATTAGATAGTCACCGTGCGTTATTGTGGGGGGCTGGAACGAAACCGATGCGCTTGTGCGTCGCTCCAAAATCGCGCGGTGATTACTTTTTTAAATTAATTTACATAAAATTATGTAATTGTAGTAACTTCCGAGTGTTCGTAGATGTAGAAAATGATAACTTAGGTAAAAACGTATAACTTTCAATAATAAGATCAAAAATATTCATCTGTTAACCTGTATCATTCAAATTGTATGGAGTAATTGACATTATAGCTACTTACTACATTCAACAGCTACTTCGGATACGAGCTAGTGGTTTAAATTACGATGTCATGTCACAAGTGCTGCTGATAGTGTCTTACGTTTAAAATATTACGATATATGTTTGAATTTTTATTGTTATTTAGAAATATTATGCTTCACACCAATGTAATGTTTCTTAGCGGAAAATATCTTTATACGTTAATTCATGAATATTGTATGTTATATCTGTTATATGCAAATGATTAATCAATAAATGTGGAGAAATATGTCTTTGTTTTCTTTGGTGTATTTCTAATTCTCATTACTAAGGGTGCATGCGTTCACATCAGTTACTTTGGCAACATAGAGCAACAATTGGCAATAACATACATACATCTTTAAAGCATTGAAAATTAAGAACTTAATGTTATCATGGTGATTGACAAAGCAGTCTGTTATTTTTTTTATTCCGATGATAATATCTTTGTATCATGTTGCTCAACTACGGTGAGTATGCTCCATTACGTTATGTTGATATACACTTTACTTGAGGACCTTCGTGGTTCGGCCTATGTGATGGTGAAAGATAACCCATTGACACTAGGAGTGATCCCTGATGCATTATCCAAAGGTCGCGTGGGTTCGGTTCCCACTCGAGCTTCCTGAGGCTGGTCGAACAATTTTTTTCTAGTAAAATTTTATCTTATCTTGTAACTATAATACCTTTGGCATTGCAAAAATAATAAAAATATTTAAAAGGAATTAAGGGGGTGCAGCGCGGACGCAAAATTGCGAGTTTCAAGTTCTTTATGATAGCGAGCGAGCGGCGCGTGGCAGTGGCGTGACAACGGCGCAGGACTACGAATACGCTCGCACACTAATATCTGTACAGAGTAGGCTGGTGATTTAATTAGAGCAATGTTTACTTTCGTAAAATCATAGGCGTTTGGGTAAAAAATAAATAAATATCAATACAAACATTTTGATGTCGGATCATTGTTTCATTTGTGCTATATTTACAAAGTTTCTGAAGAAATAAGTTTTTAGATATCATTATTTTACGTATTGTTTATGCAGTTTCCGGATATTTGTTTCAAATTCCAAGACAACCATGACCTTGTTAAAGGATCAAGCTAACCTACACTAGTCCTTTCAATGTATAAGACCTATTCAGCGCCTAGCACCAGGGACTTAAAAACACGTAAATTTTCAAATTCCGCGCTGCACCCCCTGATTGTTAAATACTTGCAAGTGTTCTTTCGATTGCGAGGGGTGTACGTCAGCACAGCTGGGCCACAGTGGAAAACAGACTTTTTGACTATGCCAGGAATTAGTCACCACGTAACAGAATTAGTCGGTCTCGCGTTATATTTGTGGCCCAGCTGTACTGACGATGACGTCAGTACAGCTGGGCCACATCTGTATCTCGAGAATGGAACCACGTAGCGAAGATTTGTTTGGGGTATAATTTAAACGCTCACCAGAAATATTTTTTAGACCCTAAGCATATGTACCAAATAAATTAAATGACTGTACAAATATTATTTTTGCTTTCCAAAATGGATAATGCCTTATTTATATCTAGAAAAGTAAAGAATATTGCGATCTGAATGATTGTACGATGTATCGACTAATTATCGCTATGCAATTAGATTTTCGTTACGTGGAGTATATTCTCGAGTGTATTCTCGAGATACAGGCGGCCCAGCTGTGCTGACGCGTCAGCGCAGCTGGGCCACAAATAACCGCTTATAACTTTTGAAAGCGACACCGACTAATTCCGAAACTTGGCGACTAATTCGCCATGCAAACAAATCTTCGCTACGTGGTTCCCTTCTCGAAATACAGACACAAATAACCCCTTATAACGCGAGATCGACTAATTCTGTTACGTGGCAACTAATTTCGGCTAATTATCGACTAATTCCTGGCATAGTCAAAAACTCTTGTGCTTACGCACACTTGTCAGGGTAGTAACTTCAGTGTCGTAATACCGCCGACTTGCAGCGTAAATCTATATAATAATATATCTTCTAGGGTATATATAGCTCAGCGTTCAGAGAATTGGACCGGTTATGCAAAGGTCGTGGGTTCGAATCCCACTTGAGCTTCCTGAGTGGTTGATTTTTCTAGTAAGATTAAAATTATGATTAAAATGTTATGAAACAATATTATCTAATTAGTATTGAATGTGACAACAAAACGTGAGTTTAAATTATGAGGAGGTTTCGGAACCCCCTCCACAGAATACATAATAGTACAACCCCCTCTATTACGGAGTACAGACGGTCTTCTGAGCACCCTCGGGTTACACCTCCATTTTGTAAGAGCACGATCCCTTACTTCAAGAGCTAGGAGAAAGAAATAAAACAACCAGCTATAAAAACACAGGTTTTGTAATATTAAATCATGAGTCCACGCCATAACCATTATTATATTATTATTAAACCAATTAGTCCACTCCATACACAATCAATAAAACTTACGCAATGGTATAATTAAATTAACTATGTACAAAGAAATATACGTAAAAAAATCACCAGTAAAATCGTGTGATATGACGCTGCGAATTTGTCAAAATAAATTATTGCAGTTCTAACCAAATGTATTATTACTTGTACTCTCTTGGTACCTATAGCTAGGGTTGCCAACTGTTGTTAGAAGAAATAGAGTATATCTGATTTCAAAGGAGGTAAATAAAGAGTACCTACGGACTTACAAAAAAGAGTATCATTTATTTTATATTTTTAAAAAGGTATTTTTTGTACATTTTGCAGCACATAACAATTTTTCATGGTTTTTAAAAGAATTGCATGAGTCCAAACATTCTAACTCTAAATTTATATAGATCAAGAGCTCTTTTGGACTTTTTAGGGTTCCGTAGCCAAATGGCAAAAAACGGAACCCTTATGGATTCGTCATGTCTGTCTGTCTGTCTATCCGTCCGTATGTCACAGCCACTTTTTCCGAAACTATAAGAACTATACTGTTGAAACTTGGTAAGTAGACGTATTCTGTGAACCGCATTAAGATTTTCACACAACAATATAAAAAAAACAATAAATTTGGGGGTTGGGCAACCCTACCTATAGCTCACCTTGACGCATACGGATCGTAGCTTGTACCTTTGCGTAATAATGACATCACTTTGAACTTTACCACTTACCACTAAATTACTTTAATCTCATTACGATGAAGTAAAAATTACTTAAAATGACGCGGTCAATATGCCAGTTAGCCGTTCCACCTACACGAGTGGTAGTACGTCTAGTGCGAGTTGATTTCTCTATTCGATAGACTTAAGGCCTACGCAGACCGGGACGGCATGGCAAAGGATGGCAAAGTATTTTGCCGCCGTGGCATGCCGCGTCACGTCGAAGTATGATGTTCATGTAAAAAATATATCAATATTTTCGATATAAATATAGATATATTTTTTACATGAACATCCCTAAGCAGAAGTTGCCGAGGATACATACTTCGACGTGACGCGGCACGCCTCGGCGGCAAAGTACTTTGCCATGCCGTCCGACCCGGTCTGCGTAGGCCTTTAGTCACCTACAAATTTTTAGGGTTCCGAAGCTGCGCCACATCGACAAGTTGATTTTCGAAGTTCACCGCTAGATGGCGCTTGGAAACAAATTTGATTTAACTTTTACTCGATCGAATAGTGAAAAACTCACACTCAGCACTCTGGGTGCCTAGTGCGAATTTTATTTGCCATCCGATCACATAAACGATAACAAGAAATTATATGGCAAAAAATTTAAACCGATGCGCTATTTCAACGTACGTTTACGTTTTCGTGATAGAATGGCGACTAAAATTCGCACTCGGCTCAACAAGACTTACCTAAGTTGATAGTCATCACAATGTCTTTAACCCGTCCCGCGCTGTAGGTATAATTAGCGGGCCACCTTGTGTACGACCGTGCGTTCATATGGCGCGCGAGGACTTAATATTATTTTCATTTAATTATTTGCTGTAGTTTAGATCAGGCACTTATTAGAAATAATCAGGTATTTTAATATGAATAAGAAATTTATCTCTAAATAGATGTTCTAAGTATTTGCAACACACAGTTTATTTCACAAATATGGCGATTTTTTGTCAAAGAATCATATGAACCGCGCTCAATAGGCAAATAGGATTTGGTACCCAACTTCCAGTCGCGTTCTCTGAGTAGCCTCATTTAACCAAACGAAGGCTTAGCACCTATGCATTTTTCGAAAAATAGAAAATCAGATATTGGATTGGTTTACTAGTTCAGCGGCCGGGAAGAAATAAATTAATGATGTAAATTAACGTATAATTAATAAAATTGATTTGTTCCAGATCCACATGCCCTGCGCTGGGAAAATAGACGAACTATATTATATGCACAATGATGGTATATAATACCATCATTGTGCATATTTTATTTTTAGTAAATAAATAAATTGATTTGATTTCAAATACTCAAAACTTCGAAAACATATTTCATTAATTATAAGTTTAAATTAAATATAAAAGTAGTTAGTGTGCCTTTCGTTTTATGGAACTAATACACGAGCGACTTTTGTAAAATGATTGTCAAATTAATAATTTTGCGTGGATTTAAAACATGGGTACATTTTAAAAGAGCGGTGCATATGCCTCTTCATGATACAAATGACCTAACGCCAAACGTTGTAAATACAGCAATTGACAGTTGTTATTTGAACCTGAATATATTTTTCAAAAACCTAAGTATTTAAAACAACCTTACAGCTACATAAAAATATTGTTGGAGGTGTTCAATATTCGCGGCGCATCCACTACCGAGCTGACGATACTTAGCAAATATTGTTACTTAATGGTACTATTGGCAGTATTCGGAGTGAGCAAGTATAAGGTTTACGCCTATAACATGATTAAATTATGTTATAATCAGTGATCGGAATGGAGAGGGCTACTTCACCTAAAGTTGCCGACAAGACACAAGGTTACGGTCTGAGGGTGGTTAAAACACAAATTTTTGTCGAATACCGGATACCGAAATAAGTTTAGTTCTTAGTATTCTTAGTGTACACATAAAGTTACTCATATCGACGTATTTCACAGGATTCCATTCGAACATTAGTTTTTTTTTTATAATTTGATAATGTCACAATTCTTTACGCCAAATATGTACCTATACTTTTAACCAGTCTGTGAATCTGTCTACTAATTATCGGCAGTAGTAAAATTGGCGAAATAAAAAGAAATTTGATAAGCAAAATCACTCTACATTGAAACGAAACTACTTTTACGGATCTACTTGCGTTTATTTTGCACGTTAATTTTATTTAATGTTTATCCTGACGTTTCGAATCCTTTGCAGTCAGTTTAAAATCCCTATAGTCTATTGACAATATTTTTACTTCATACATCATTAATTTTACATGATTACGTTGAAATTGCTATACAATACAACGATGAGAGTAATTTAATATGTACTAAAATATGTAAAACAAAGACCGGGATTAAATAGAATAATTTAACAAAATTTTGGTGGTTTAATCCACTCTTAAACTTGTCTTGTTGGCTATTATAGGTCAATTAGCCCCATCCATTCCGATCACTCGTTATAAAACGCGAACATATATATCACAGCGCCTATAGTGCTAGTTATATTCACCATTCGACGTCGTTAACGAGACGTTTATTTTTTTAACAATATTGCAACTTCGCTCGTTTGCCACCAGGGGGCACTGGTTCAATACCATACAAAATCCCGCTACGATGAATATAACTCGCTCTCAGCACTTAGTTTATAGTATTTCAGTTCAATTATGCGTTATATCGCTCGCATAAGATTGTGTTTATGTAACTTCGTTGTGTGACATTATCAAGCTCAGTGTGGACGCATCGTAAATAGTAAATCAGAGTTTCCAGGTCGATACGCACATTTTCCATATAATACCGTACATTCAGTGTGCCTAGAGAGTTTTCTTTACTTTTCTTCTTTGAGTAAATAGACATTTAACATTACAGAGTACCTCATACAAACTTTAAAATTCTTATTCTTAAACCAAAACGCAAATATTAATGAAACTTTGTATGCTTAAGGGAAATACAGAGATCTAACCAATTCAACTTTGACTTTAACATAAAATCAGTTGAATAACTCTTTTTATTTTTATATATATTTCTACTAACTGTTTATATCTATGTATTTCCCTTAGACATAGAAAGTTTAATGTGAATTTAGCTTTTGGTTTGAAAGAATTAGAACGTTGAAGTTTGTATGGCATACCGAAATGTAAATGGCGTTTCTTCTATCAAATTTTTACTCGAATGAGTAGTGAAGAATGTTTCCACGCTCCCAGACGCACTAACAACTTAGCATGTCACAGCCTAATACAATAAATGGTTATTACAAAAGACTTATGGCACTACCGCTACGACTATAACACATCTCAATGCAGGTGGCATGTGCGGATCGGCGAGTGCGCAACTACATTAGCCGAGCGCTTATAGACTCCACAGCTTAATTAATAGAAACTACTTTACAAAATCTCTTTTCAATAAAAAACAAATTGTATATTTATTGCTTGTTCAATTTGTTAATTTGACAGACACTTGGGTTCATCAGGCATTTAGAATATTATTAAAGGTACAAACAACTTGTATTGTTGTGACAATGTGTAGACCACATCGCGAACACAAAACAATGTCGTAATCATTCTTTTAAGACAACCTATACGCCTAAATACATTAAATTACAATAAATGATTAAAGACAAATATTTTCCACTACTACTTCACTAATAACAAAACATAAATATAAAACCAGCATTCAAGATGATAAAATAAATATAAATATATCGTCAAAATAAAACATTTAGTTATTTATAGTACAGTCGGGTAACCATTACGTACAAATGAAATTGACCTTTATTGCAACAAGCAAGGTAAGGTCAGTACAACGCCCCAGGCCTTAACTAAGATGTTCAACTCAACTGCATATTTAAATAACTATGACAAATTGTTGATAAGGTAAAAATCTAATAACAACAGGATACGTAATCTAAACAAAGTATCTAGAGAATCGTTTGGACGATTACATCAGAGTACGACATTAGTGTACATATATTTAAAAAAAGCCTTAGGTGCATGAATTTACAAACATAAACCACAGTGATATACTTCAGTCAAATGACAATTCGCTCGCATTACCAAAGTTTGTGTTTATTACTTAAAACATAAGGCATCAAAGGTAGTGACAGGTACTTACATGAAGCAAATTATTAATCCCCCACTGTTTAAAGTTATATCTAGTCTAGATTAGGTTTTAACGTTACTAGTGTACCGCGCGTTACGCGGTACACTAGTTACGTTATCGCGTATCATACCATGACCGTGCTAGGAAAGGATCAACCGCGTATCACACCCGTACATAACGGGTTTAATGTCAACAAATTTTTCAATACTATTGCATGTTTACAACCTTACACCTTACAATACTATCGCAAAATAAACAACTATCGATAGTATCGATACTATCAATATAATCGATAATAAACTCGTCTCGGAATTGCTGGTGAGAATATTTGCCGGTGCCGATACGGTCGCGCTCCGTGCATGACACGCGACGGTGTTGGTCGGTGACGGAACAGTCTAGTGGGCATAGTCTCATACTTCTCAATACAAAGAATATTTTTTCGCCTGACACGTTCCTAGCACGGTCATGGTATGAGACGGTCTAATGGGCAAAGACCTTAAAACGAATAAAAAATTATCACCGTCAATCTTAGACCATATAACCAATGGTCTAAGCCGTCAACTGTATTATCAAACATGGCGCCCATGCACAGATAAGCACAATAATATGTAAACACTTTGACATTTTACAAAACAATAGTGTAACAAATTAAAAAAGTGTTTCTATATTATTAGTTTTAGCTCATATAGCGTCTCCTTTATGATAATGACAGTTTAATTAAACAAGTACAGTGTTTAAATCAGTCAACGCGATTGGCTATTAGTTAGTCACTACGAATGACTAACTTCAAGTAAGTGTCAAAGTGTCTAGTGCGTGTTTTTTCCCTATTCAGTCTCAATACACATGTGCATAGGTCGCGGCAGTGCCATCTAGTGACCAGTTTCACAAGTTTGTAACTAGATGGCGCTGTACAAAATCATAGTCAATTTTAAGGGCTAATTTTTCAATCGTTAGTTAAAGTTTACTCATTGAATAATTTTGACATAATGACAGATTCTCTTTAGAAAATATGTCAAAATGATAATGTTATTCGCTGGATAAAACTTATATGAGGATTGAAAAATCGAGCCAAGTCGATCGAATACTTCGATCAATACCAGTACCAGTACCAGATAACTTTATGTTTAAGATTTAAGGTTCATAATAAACTGAAGTTGTTGATGCTTTACAACTTTTTACACATTTTGCAATTTATATTTTTATTGATCGAAATTCGAATAATTAATAAATTTTGCACTAAGCACTCTAAACATTGTCGATATTTTTCTGTCTATATGACCAGTAATCAAAGTACATACTTACATAAAAAGGCGATTCTGATAGTTGTCAGGTGTTACCAGTAAAATAAAATGTTATTAAATGTAGCCACTAGATTACATTAATTACAAAATTCCAAAGTTACGATAATTTTACACAAAATGTTTATTACGTTTATGAGTTAATATTAAATATAAAAGCACAATATATAAAAATAATTTGTTGCTTTTCGATTGAATGTTAAATGGACATTTTCATACTGTTACGACAGAAAGGAAATAGTCACAAATAGCCAATATCCACATTATGTACTTACCTAAAACAGTTTTAAAAAATTTATAATTTTTGTGCCGCTTTTAGTATCGACTTTAAGATATAAACGAATCAAAGCAACCATTCCTAGACTCATTCACATAAAAAGTACATAAACTGCTCTACTCTGAAACGGCGAACATTCTTCTAAAGATTTCTAACAATACTTTCATCAACGCCTAATCGCTTAACTACTGGTTACACTAATGTTAGATAATATTTGAAGAGAACTTTTAATATTGTATACGACTCTAATGAGGTAATTCAATTGCTATAATTTTTATCTGGAAGATTATACACAACAATCGGCAACCATCTTGAAGACACCCAACTCACAAACTCTCATTTTTTTCTTTTCGTTACGCCATTATGGGCTACAGGAGTAAGGCCAGTTGCATTTTGGCTGTGTTTTTGTACGAATTTCACTCGTACGAAGACGTACGAATATGCACGATACATCCCGAACCTCCGACTGACTACTAAAGTACACACGGCTGCACATTCGACTACCACAAACTGTCAAATATCCTCAATAGACTTTAAACTTTATACCTTAGGCATATGGTTGAAAATTTATTGAAGAAATTTGGCAGTTTTGGATAAGTTGATCCGCAGGCGCCTGTGCGTCGCACACTAGCACGTACACACATGACTAGTACGTACTAGTCAAATTCGTACGAAAATGCATCCAAAGTGCGGCCATAGACATTACAGACATTCCGTGCGATACAAAAATCGACTCTATAGGCCAACTTTTTCCAATATATTTTAAGTACTTTTGCTTGTGCGCAGTCAAATTCAGAGAAAACTAGCGTATTGTTAGCAACTTCCAGATTTAAAAATTAAGGAATATTTTGTATAGTCTACTCTAGTTTGATATTCTGCAAACAAGTGCACATAATTATGTAGTTTTGCCATATAAAAAGTATATATTATAACACATCTCAGAAAAATAAAGATTTTATGAAATGCCAAGTGATATCACGGACTTACGGAAGACGTTAAATGTATTACTTATTATTTCTCACTACACATTATATTATGGATCATAATGTTTAGCTTTGTCTTTTAAAGCTGTTTATTAATAACTATAAAACGTATAAAAATAGAAAAGCTATTTAATATAGAATTTACTTTGAAAAGGCCCGGTTATTCGGAACTTTCAATCAAAGTTAGTGGCTACTTTGCGCACAGACAAAAGATTTCCTTATGACTATACCTATAAAGTTCATTTTTGTATTGTACGAAACAAAATCCTAAATTTATAGAAAGTATTTTGTGTAATTTTTTTGTCTATGGTTAGAAGTACGGCGGTCGGTGGCAGGCACGACACAGCGGCTATGGATAACAAATGTTTAATAATCATAGTATGAAATTTACTATGGAATAAGAAGTGGGTTTTCTTTATATTTTCGTTATGTCATACCAGAGCCGTTGCTCGTCGTGATTTATTGCTGAGATGGTAAGATGTCATAGAGCCATACATCTTTTTTTAAAATAAATATTGCCATAGAAAAAATGCATCTGCCGGCCGCTGTCGTGCCTCCGAACCGCAAAGAGGGCCTTATGTAAGTTTAGTTAACGTAGCATAACTTTAAAAAATAGACACGTAAAATATGCAAAGACCGCGTTCAGGTAGAAAAGCAGTCGGCCATCTATAGACGCAGTTTTGATGGTAGACAATGCTGCCATTGGTCAGCGCCGGCGAGCTCCACACTCAGATGTGGGGCTTAGCTTTAGTAGCAGCCATTTCATTTTATGATTCTTTTGGTTATCGATGCAAATCACACCAAGTGTTAATCAAATTGCTGTTCCGCTTTGTAATTGTAAAAATGTAATATAAAAAAATACTTTCCCTTTATATTAGTAATTGCAAAAGGTCAAAATCCGCTACTGATTGTCCAGCCGCTACCAGCTGACAGCCGGGACTGACAACGTGTCTATTTGACACGCTTGCGTTAAGAACTAGATTACGTTGGCATTGACAGCCCTGTCTCATTCCGTACTTGGAGTATAACCCTACAGATACGTCACTGTCGCAACAGTCTCTTAGCCGCACCAAGCGCCTTGCAATCTGCGATCTGAATTGAACTTTATTTTGTCGCGGCTAGAAGTGGAGATTTTGCGGAGACCTCTCTAATAATATTTTATTTATAGCAGTGGAGAGCGATTGCGGAGATAATACCACAATTATTCGATCGTGCTTAATTCAAATACAATTTACATGAGATCAACACTAGGTAGGCGTTGCTGCGATTCCAAACAGTATGTAGGTAACTTTAACGCGATTTATTAATTCATTTGCTAAAAAAAACCAAACTCACACGAGGCTCTCGGATCACGAGTTGCTATCAATACGATCAGTCAGTCGTAAGTGTGCAGACCGACAGATAATTATCTGTCGGTCTGCTACTCACTTACACCCCTTATCGAAATAACGCTCCAAAGTAATCGTTTGCGGGCGGCAAAGAATGAACTGAAAACATATTTAATAGACTACTGCTTAGTGATAACTTGAGCATACCTAGACAGGTATTTGAATAAGTTAGCTCGTGATCATGGCAATTGCAACTCTGCCGAAATATCTGGTACCCTACAAACTGTCATATTTCCTGAATAGACTTTCAACTTTATGTCAACGGCATATGGTTGAGCATTTATTGAAGAAATTTAAGTTTTGGATAGATTGATGTCCAGACGTCTGTACATAAAAAAGGTCTGCTAAGATAACTACTAAGCAGTTTGCGTTTACTCCGTTAAACATTTACCCTTGTACTACAAAACAGTGTTTAAAGTTAGACAATGGCAAAATACGTGTTTAAAATATTGCGTCTGTTTTAAGCATTGTCTAACTTTTTAGCCATCGTTTTATAGTAAAGCAGTTAGAGCCTTACAAATAAACAAAGCTTGGAATGGATACTTCGTGTTTGGTTCCCGTTCCCTAAGTATTCGAAGCTTACACTCTGTTCATTTGCAAGGCCCATAGCTTATAATAGAATGTATAACTTCTACTATTTACTGTTCTTTCTTAATATGTCAATAGGTTATTTGAATGTTACCGTCATATTTATGATGCTATCGATGAAATTAAAGTTTAATTTTGACAGTTTGTTACAAAAAAAAGCATCGGGTAGCATTTCAATATGCATTATTAAAATAAATTGCTAGCAATTCCTCTCACTTTAAACGCCAGTGGGTACAAGTAGGTATTACGGGAGGGATTTACATAGTGTCCGTCCGAACAGTACAATACTGATGGTGCGGTCACTAATGTGAATCCCTCTAATAATATTTAATTTATTAATTTGACTCATTTTATTTATTATACATTTGATGATCTCTTATAGTAAGCTGCTAAAAGGTATCATCAAAATGACTTAATTTAGCGACAAATCACCGACTCCTTGAGTTCATTCTGCCACCCGCAACCTCATTCATTGCCCAATTTTGCACCGAAACCACATTTTTTTGTATGCACCAAATTTACATTACACTCCCCACTAACACTATGTTGCTCTATAATAATAATATTATAATAAATTAATAAAAAATGGTAAACTACAAATATAAAAAAATACACAAATGTATGAAATCTACTTCACTTACAATGTAAACTTAGCGTATAGTTACGTCGTATGCGGCGATAAGCATCACCCTCTATATACAAAATCTCAAAATGTCCACCCCACAAATATCCCCTTAAGAAACTAGCACGAAAATAGGTACTGTACAAGGTATGAAACTCCTCACTAACATTAGGCCACGCGACGCCCCGCAGAAATACTCACCGAGCGTATTCTCCAATACATTATGCCATTATATTACTCTCTATACTATTCTCTATATAGAAGTAGTAACTTAATAATGTGAGAGTTCGATTAAATATACCTACTGGTATATTTAATCGAACACTTATTTAAAATTTACGAATAATAATTTCTTGTTATATCATCAATTTGTCAGAATTTGTAAAAAGCAATTGAACCAATGAAAATTCGAAAACACCATCACCGTTATATCTCTTTCACTTACTCATTGACAGATATATAATTTCTTACTACACATCGAATTATAATTTTGTTAGTTCAGGTAAACGGAGCGCTACATATCGTATTCCTAATAACTAGAGTCAGTGTCATTTCTGCGGAGTGCGAAGTGTACTATATAAAATAGATTTGAAAACTTATCCAAGCATCTAATATAGAAAATTTTATTATTTTGTAACAATACAATTCAAAGGTACTGGAACACTCACTGAAGGGGGTGCGCAAGGTACAGTCGGCGACGAAAATCCCCTAGCACCTGCCCACAAGTCCGTAGGGCGTGTTGTTCAGCTATTATCGTCACCGACCGTACTATTTAACCTCCATTTACTTTTTTAAACAGTTTTAGAATTTATTGTAATTTCAACTCGCTTTTTGTAATGATATTTTATACTTGCGCCACGTCCCCAGAATGAGCATAGAGATTATTAACACAGTAATAGTTCTGTTACAACATCTATGGGAAGGGGTAAAGGGACTAAGAAATACATCTAACAAACTGCATTATATACATTTTGGAGAACGAAACGCAGAACGAACACAAAACTAGCTAACCTGCTGCGAAATTAACGTTCCAATATTCAACAGGAACATTCCCAACGGGGGTATTCAACACTGCAAGTGCACATCAAAACTGCGACACCTAATAACCCGCCTTTGATTGAACTTGCTGAGTATTGGAACACACTTATACATATCACAGAAAAATATAGTTCAAATAATTGTTTTTTTTTTTAAATTTAAATAAAATTGTTTTCGTCTATAATTAATATTTAATTTCTTATTAATAACTAATTTTTACCGATAAAAAACTAAACACGCGAACCCTAACAACATAAGTTACAACTACGTACTTGGTAACGAAAAATATATCACCAAAACATTGTTTGATTTAAATAAATGCTCTTGTTGATAAAGTATCTCTTGGACTGGGGCCGAACCGAGGCACGGCTGTTCACTAACAAAGTATTCGCCGGTCATTTAGATACAATTACGAATTTGATTTATCAATTATGCCTCGAAAATATTTCACCTAGCTTTATAATTCCAAATATTTTTTTTAAATATAATTTCATTTTTTTATAGATTTATTTTCAGATAATATATTAAATATAATTTATAGTGTGATTTATACCATTGTGACGAAATTGACATGAATTGTGATGTTAAACAGTTTTTACCTTTTATAAAAGGCCGTCGCATTTAATTTGACTCTAACTTTTTATCCAATCTCAATTATAAAGCTACGAGAAACCTTTTTAGAGTACACATTGCCGCATTATTATATCCATTTTAATCAAGTTTTTGCGATTTACGGAAAAAATGTTTTTGATTGGCAAATTAACCGAACAAAACGGTGCATTATAATTATTAATATATATAACTGTACACACGTCTTAAGGTAATCTTTTCTTATAGACAGTAGACAAATTTTTAGCCAATGTTCGTTTTTTTTTTACAACATCCACGAACTCTGTAGACAGAATAGTGTCTTTATGAACACTACTTCCCTTGCCAATTGGCAATGAATTTTCATTCCATCGCATGTATGACCGAACGAGAACCTTTATACAGACCTAAAAAAAATTGTTTTGAAAGATTGATCGATACGTACTGGTTGCACATCAAGCTATCCAAAACTGTAAAATTTCTTCAACAAATATGCCATTGACATAAAGTTCAAATATGAATGAAATATGACAGTTTATATGATGTGCTGGCGTGTATACATTTTATACGCTTTGTAATAATAGCAGTGATAGGAATCGGAATAGGTACACTGTAATAAGGTCACATTTTATCAACTGCAAATATTTTAAGGATAAATTCAACAACATATATAAACTATTTTTATGAAATTATACGCTACTTTGCAAAAAAAACGCCAAAAGACATTTCGATTAAAAAGTAATACAAAGCACTTTTGGTAGTTTCAATTCAAAGGAGCCGACAGAGAGGCCGCTCTTAAAAATATTACAATTTTTGTGTCAGGAAAAGTTAAAAAAAAACTAGCCTGAATTTTTTTTTATATAATAGGGCCTTATTTCTCTGATATAATTAGATGTTTTGTCAAAATATTTGCAGTTGATAAAATGTGACCTTATATTTTATCCCCTACATTTTATATTATGTACACTTCACGATGGGACACAACATGAAGCTGTTAATACCACCCAATTTGATACTAGAATGCCCCGAAAATTTCTACGATTCAAAGTGTTTTGATGTTTCCACTCGACAATCCAAGACGATAAAATTGCCGGTACACGAAATACTTGTATCAAATTCGGTGGTATCAACAACTCTAGTATTATTATAATCTACCTATTCCGATCACTTACCAGTGATATAGTTATTACCATAACACGCAAGATTTTCTTTCACAACTTTCGAAAGTGCTTGTTATCGTTCTTGACTTGACTTGTATGCAACTTTAATATAGTTCACGTTCTAAACTTAAACATAGATTTCACGTTCACAATCAACGCTAAGGAGATCAGTTACCGTGTTAGTTATTGCGGTGTGGGATACATCAAAGGTAGACATAGGATGGAGAGCCATAAAACAGGCATCGATTTATTAGGAATACATGGAGACATTGAGGAATTCCTAAGGAATTCACAGTATCACAAAGTGGTAAGTTTATCTAGGTTATACTAAAAGTAACTGGATTAGTAAGAAGTAACAGTCAGTCACTCAGATTCAGATTATTATGGTTGATTCACATTACGACAGTCACTGGCACCAGTCTAGTAATCAGCGGTAATCATAAACAGTAAAAGTAACTGTAAACACTTAAACGGCTTTCAAGTCAGCATAGTGGTGTTCGAGTGTCCGCACTGATGCCAGTAAATGCCCCGTGTGAACAAGTCTTTATATTGGCAGGATCAGTCGTTGTTACAAATGGAAGATATGTGAACGTCACTGTTTACTATCTGACATAAAATAGATAGTCCGGCAGCAACCATTTTTGCGTAGTTACTAAAACGTTATGTAGGTCCCAAATTCAGAAAATATAAACCTCTTCTGAACAATAGATTAAAATTAGGGAACGTTTTGGAGTACTTTTAAGGACGATTCACAGTTGACGGATCGTGTCTGAGCGCTTTTAGGAGAATATACAATCCGTGTTGACGGTGGCTCATTTTAATTAAATGTTGGTGTACCTACGGCCGAATAAAAATGTCAACGGGACGCCGCGCCCCGCCATCGCCGTAATTGCCGCCAGCGGCGAGTAGTCTGTAAGCATCACCGGGCGCGAGCGCATGTCGCATCGAGCAATTGTAAAAACACGTGTTTGCCGAAATAAACGTTTTAAACGTGTGGAAGCATTTCAATCAACAACCCATAGTTTACAATCCGTTTGTCAATACTTGGGACGAGTTTGCGTCTTTTTATAAGGTTTATAATATTCAAAATTTTGCTTGATATGTCATCTATATATTTTCAGAGAACGTTACACTTTAAATTCTACGAAATCATGTTAACCACTTTAGAGCTGAGATTAAACAAAGTTTTTAAGTCAACCCATTACAGCGCGTCCGTCAATTGTGAATCGTACATTAAACTATTTTTTATTAAACTTGAGATGTCTTGTCACGTTTCAGGACGATTTCTATTTCTGAAAGTACATTTGCTCGAGTTCAGTTATCCAATAAAGGCCGTGCAAGTCCAAACGATGTTTTCAACTCGCTAATTTCCTCGCTAACAGCTGTAGAAATCGGCTGATACGGCAATCGGTTGTGTTCGTACACCTTACAGTTTGATGTAGTCGGGGGTGCCGATGTTGGCGAGCGTCTTCTTGATGCGCAAGGCGGTGAGCCGCGCCGCCGGGTTCTGGTACCAACACTCCTTCATCACCTTCGATATCGCTGACAGCACCTGTCATTGTTTTGGACCGGTTAACTCAACGCCTTTTTCCTACGAGATTACTCTCATAATTTCTACTGCAGACAGTCTAAAAGTCGAGTAAAAAATAGACGTCCTGAATCGGGAGCAGGTAAAAAAATGTCCAAAACTGTCAAATTACGTCAATAATGTGTTAACCATGTGTCTAAGCTAGCTTTGTTTATCTATTAAGGGGGTGCAGCGCGGACGCAAAACTGCGAGTTTCAAGTTTCTTTATGATATCGGCGAGCGAGCGGCGCGTGGCAGTGGTGTGACAACGGGGCACGACAAGAATACGCACGCACACTAATATCTGTACAGAGTAGGCTGGTGATTGTAAATAAATCAATGTTTACTTTCGTAAAATCACAGGCGTTTGGGTAAAAAATAAGAAAGTCTTAATATTTTCATATTCATGTTTTTTAATGGAAAAATAAGACAACAGTGACCTGCGGAATATCAATACAAACATTTTGATGTCGGATCATTGTTTCATTTGGGCTATATTTACAAAGTTTCTAAAGAAATAAGTTTTTAGATATCATTATTTTACGTAATGTTTATGCAGTTTCTGGGTATTTGTTTCAAATTCCAAGACAACCATGACCTTGTGAAAGGATCAAGCTAACCTACACTAGTCCTTTTAATGTATAAGACCTATTCAGCGCCTAGCTAGCACCAGTGACTTAAAAACACGTAAATTTTCAAAATTCCGCGCTGCACCCCTCCTTAAGGAAATTCGATAGTTTGTGGTAGTCTAATAGTGTAGGGTATGCGTGTGTACATTTACTTTCGAGATGCAGTTGTATCCTCACTCACCGGGTCCGAGTGCCACCGGTTGGGCACGTTGGGCCGGCGCCGCTCGACGCAGACCACCCGGCGCATGTCCTCGAGCGCGGGGTCGGGCGGCACGCACTCGTAGTACGGCGGCTGGTACTCGTCCGGCATCGTGCCGCAGCGCCGCGTCATCTCCCACAGCACCAGACCTGAAGGAAAGAAATAAACGACACAATTTTAATAGGTACATAGGTACTGTAGTAACCGAGACTCCTTGCTCGGGCATACATGCTGGCAGCCGCCGTGGCCTGAATTCAAACGGTGTAGAATAAAAAGAGATGGAAGAAAAAAGAACAACATCGCGGACTCGGTGACGGGCCGCGTCAACAATTGATTGTTATTATTTTAATGTGGAAAACAATATAATATTTAAAGCTTTTAAAGTGTTATTATTGAATAAACCCCCGGTACCTCAAGTAACGACCCAGCCGGGTGTTACAGTACCTGAAAACAGTAAATCACAAAGTACTTGAAATATTCAACGAGTCTTCTGGGGTATCGGTAGCTCAGCGGGCAGAGCGTTGGACCGGCTATCCAAAGGTCGCGGTTCGATTTCCACTTGAGCTTACTGAGACTGGTTGATTTTTTCTAGTACACTTTTATCTTGCAACTATATACAACGTGTAACGGAAAGGTGTGGTCAACATTAAAAGATCCAAAGTGTATCCGACCTAGATCTTGTATACAGAGGTACTAAGACATAACTATTAACTTTATTTTGGTTATGCCATTTTTAATTAAATATTTCTAAATGTTCAAATAATTTTTTAACGCAAATTTTGTTGCGAACAAATTACAAAGAAAAAATTTCCACGAGCAGATTTAAATATTTCTATTATGAATTTGTGACGTCACATCAAAATAAACAAGTTTCAGCCCTAGTGGTTTAGTTACCTCGGTGTACTAACATTTATGACCACTGCTGCTTGCGTATGTGAAGTGATGCGCGCCTGACGCGCATCACTTCACAAATATTTCATTAACTATTGCATGACAAATTAAAGTTAATAATTATGTCTTAATAACAACACATACGAGTTCTAAATGGGATACACTTTGAATCTTTTCATTTTAACCACACCTTTTTGTTACACGTTGTATAGCATCGTCAGATAAATCGGTGACCGGATCTTTTAGACGGTGAAAACGAAACGTGATGTTCACGCCAAGACGTGACGTAACGTCTTATTTAACTAAACCACAACATGTCAGATGTTCATTAGATTTTCTATCTCTAATTAGGTACTAGACATGCTTTTTTTTCATTGGCGGCGCTAGTGTGCGGCGTAAACGCTCTTAAGTAATTTCTCAAAGTTAGCTTTGATACATTTTTCATTCGTTCATTCGTTTCGTAAGATGGATTGCGTAAGTATCTTAAATGGGATAACATTCCTAAGCGATTCATATCTAAACGTCATATAGGTAATTTAACAACAGTAATACATATTCGTTTACCGCGTGATAGACAGTGGACACGAAATATCGATATCTTGATGCAGCTTGATACCTAGTGTAAAACGAAAATTATTTCTTTACACAAAATATTCGTAAATTCTGCATTATGTGTATTCGATCTTTGCTTCTTACATAAATAAATGTTTATAGAAGAGAATTATCACACTTAGTGCTTAAAATTCGAAGCGCATTGGCAATAATAAATCCTTGGTCAGGGGGTGTCGATTTGGAATAATTTACCTGTAAAATGAACATGTTTCGGGGTTATGTCGCTGTGTTATACAACAATCAATAATGAACATGTCACCATGTTTCTGAAGCACTATTTCCCAAAAATACCCAGGATTTCACGTAAAATCAGAAAAATTCACAGAGCTCAAATTCTCAGCGTGCGGATAAGTGCTGACGAACTGTCAAACAGTTGCCAAAAACAGTTCTGTTACGTCGCATCACGCATCTCTTTTTACTACATAGTGTTGCTGCTGGTGACATCTCGCTCGCTCAGTCCTTTGTCGCTCTATTCCGTTGGTATATTAACTTTATGATATAAAGGGAGGTTCGAACTTCTTGGCGGGAAAGTAAAGAGTCATAGTTGCGGTTTTGTTTTATTTTCTAAAATTTGTGTTATGTCGAATATTAATGTGAAATAACGGTGGATTATTAACCGTTAAGTGTTCGTGAGTATGCATAGTGTTGGCAAATGAAACAAAACAGCGCAACGTCGTTTTTCAAATTCTCTCAAGAAGTGCGCGCGAGGATTTAGTAAAGCCTCACATCTTTACTGAGATACTCGAGGGGTTGGGGGTATATCATATCTCACTTCTCATTTCTATTATCATTCATCATCATCATACACATAATATTGTTTATTTATATATTACTTGTAAGACAAATTACTTTGACACTGACTAAATGTGCCTTTGACATTGGCTAAATGTGGTAATCGCACGATGCCATCAACTAGAGAAAACAAAGGGAGGTTCGAATACACAAACTTCACTTCCACGCTGATTCTACAAGAAGATTAATAATAGTTAATAATAGTTTACCTAGCGAATATACGTCCGATCGCTTGTACGGGTCGAACTGTCTGGTGTCCATCGACTCATCCAGGACCTGAAACATACAACGGTAGTTTTGTGATGCACAACAAAAATGTTCCTGTTAAAAATCTTAATTTTAGAGATAACCTATACTGCCCCACTGCTAGACAAAGGCCTGCATCGTAAAAGTCAACGCTACAATTTAACCACCACGCTTGCAAAATGCGAGTGATGATCGATCGCAAACCTGGGGGTCGACCGCCTAACTCTTTCGCTTTCGATCGCTTTGAAGGCGAAGCGAGGAGGAGGTGTCATCTTGTCATTTCGAAAGCAATGTGAAAGCAATATCGCAAGCTATAGGCTATAGCTTTCGATATTATTCGATATTATATTCCGATATTATATTAGAAAGGGAGGCTAGGGCCTCGCTTTCAAGGCGATCGAAAGCGAGAGCGTTAGGCGGTTGGGGGGCTGGGGTCGACCGCCTAACTCTCTCGCTTTCGATCGCTTTGAAGGCGAGGCGAGGAGGAGGCGTCATCTTGTCATTTCGAAAGCAAAATGAAAGCAATATCGAAAGCTATAGGCTATAGCTTTCGATATTATTTGATATTATATTTCGATATTATATTAGAAAGCGAAGCGAGGGCCTCGCTTTCAAAGCGATCGAGAGCTTTAGGCGGTTAGGGGGCAGGGCTATGCATAAAAAAGCTTGTTTCTAACTATATGTATATGGCATATGGTTGTAAATTTATTGAAGAAATTTTACAGTTTGGAATTTGGTTGATGTGTAAACGTTTGTACAAGCAACCACGTGTCACCAAGTGAGACATCTTCAGTTTTAATCTCATGTCAACAACAAAAGAATCTCGGAGGTTGCCAGACAATATTAGTGAACATGCATTGTGTGAAATCCTTTTGATCTATTATATAACTTCAATGCTATATATCTGTTATATATACGTTTTTTTTAGAGAGATTGCTTATTGTTTCAGACCGTATTTTCAGCATCACCGGACTTGTTTGGGGGCGGCGAGAAACTTAAAGGGTTCCTCAAGCCGTGTGAAACGAATCACCTTCGGAGGTTTTCTAGAGGGAACGGCATCGCGTCCCTGTGCCCTACTAAAAAAACGCTCGACCGAGGCCGAGAAACAAATAAAACTCAAAAACAAAAGTTTGCTAATCGGAGGAAAGCTAAAAATAGGAATTAAGAAAGAAAAATAAAACTCCAAAAAAAGTTTCCTAAAAGAAGGTTAGTTAAATAAAAGTATTAGTGTAATGACTTGACCGTAGCGATTGCTAATGTTAAGCCACTTTCTCAATGGTTGGTCATCGGATAGGTGACCAAAAATATATTATTTCGAGCTCCCCGTGCTTCGGAGGGTACGTAAGCCGTTAGTCCCGGCTGCATTGACAGTCGTTAACAACCACCAATCCGCACTGGGCCCGCGTGGTAGTTTATGGCCCGTTCTCTCTATCCATCCATATGGAAGGCTCGTGCCCCAGCAGTGGGGAAATAATAATGAGCTGCTGATGATGATGATGGTGTTGATGATGATGTTGATAATGATAGGATATCTCCGAAGTCTCTGATCCATTGTCCATTGATAGGTACCTAACCAGCTACTTTCTTTCATATACAATACTGGGGCATTGGGGCGCGTGGTGGTATAGCCCCCTTTTTTACCCCTTAAAGTTTTAGGTTTACAGTCTAGTTTTAAACTTTTTAAATTTTATGTAATTACTCTTTTTGGCTGTAATCCGTTTTGTAGCTTTTTTGTTAATAAATATAAATAAAATAAAAATAAGTCAGTTTTACTTTTCACATATTTATCTATACTATTAATAAAGAGGTAACGTTTGTCACTTTGTTTGTTTGTATGTCGGCTCTAATATTTGGAATTACTGATCCAATTACAAAAATTCTTTCAATGATAGAAAGCTACATTCCTTGTGGGTAACATAGGCTATAAATATATATATTATTTAAAAAAGTCTTTTTAAAATCTCAAATGTCACGCGGACGAAGTCGCGAGTAAAGTGCCTAGTATTTATATACAGGGTGTTTGGTAATACCTCTATAATCCCGAATATGGCAAATAGGGTACCGTTCGTAGAACCCTGGAAAATTATGAACATAACTGAAAAGCACCACATGGCCGAGATATTGAGCCCAGCCAAAAGACGTCCACTGCTGGACAAAGGCCTTCCCCAAGGATCTCCACAACGACCGGTTTTATGCTGCTCGCATCCAGCGGCTTCCCGCGACCTTCACCAGATCGTCGGTCCACCTTCCGGTACGCGGTCGCCACTCAATGACAGCTCCGCCCCAGCGGCCATCAGTCCTGCGAGCAATGTGCCCTGCCCACTGCCACTTGAGCTTAGCAACTCTTCGGGCTATGTCGGTTACCTTTGTTCTTCTGCGCATCTCCTCATTTCTGATTCGATCTCGCAGAGAAACCCCGAGCATAGCCCTCTCTATTGCTTATTGGGTGACCATGAGCTTTCTCGCCTTCTAGCCTTCTAGCCTCCATAGTGAGCGGAGTGGAGGTTCTTTGTTCCTAAGTAAAACTGTTAAGTGACAACCCTAGATCAAGCTGATACATTGTTTTTGGTCGTCAACCTCATGGTTAAACATAAACAGAAGTCGAAACATTGAAAGAACGAACAAAAAAATTGTAATAAAATAAATTTGAGTTTTTTATGGAAAAGTAAATCTACGTAAATATGATTTTGCATGCTATCACAGTGATCTATATACTTGGTTGCATGGCTATGTTTCGGGAATACACACCTATTACCAAACATCTTGTATAGGATAACAATGAACCAACCTCTGGCGCCATGTACCGCTTGGTGCCGACGCGGTTGGTGGTGGGCACGTCGACCGAGTCGCTGGCCACGTGGTGTCGCACCGCCAGCCCCAGGTCGCCCACCACGCAGCTCAGGTTGCCCTTCACCAGAATGTTCTTGGACTTGAGATCGCGGTGCGCGATCGCCGGCTTGCCTGGACCCGTTGTTACGAAACGACATACTAATTAAATTAGGTGTACACAAATTAAGAGCTTATGTTTATAACCCATTTTTTTAATATAGGCTTGAAAAGATATATTGACTAATCGACATTAAGAAGTTATACGATTTTATTTCTTAAAATCCAAAATGTTAACTACTCTCTCGATAAGTTGGTTTAATGCTCAGTCAATATTTCCTTCCAAGCGTCTGAATAGTCGACCACGAAATTGCTTAAACACTTTTGACAAAAAATCCATTACCATAAAAATGTCGCTAAGGCTCATTGTTATTGTTGACAACGTATCTGTCAGTCCTATAAGCAAAAATGTGTCTTGTTGCTTGACGATACGCAAACATCATTAGAATTTAAGGTGGTAAGCTAAGTTACCGCAAAGACAAAAATTAAAAAAAAAACTATAATAAAAAGAAATCCGAAATCCAAATAATTGAACCTAAGTAATGTTTTATAACGAGTATGTCAAAAGGAATCAATTACTGTAGATAACTTTCATGTCTGTCGCCATACAAAGTACATTACTTTTCTATTATGGCAGCTGATCCCAATTATTGACCTATCAAGCTTTATATTGGTTTGCGAAGGATAAACTAATTAAGGGACAGACGAGGAGATAAACCGGTTATACATATGATTATTAGCTATAATACATAAGATGTGAAAGACGATGATTAAGAATTGATAGTACAAAATAATTGGACTACCAATTTTATTCTGTTGATCACATAAGTCAAACTAGACGGTCTTTGCGCATTTTCCCGCGACACAATATAACTTGAAAGAATATAAGCCTTCTAATGCTACTACTATATCTTCGGTAGAATTGAATTAAATATATGTAGGTTTATTAAATTCAGCCATCTCTATACCAGGCTATTTATTTTACTTCTTTATAATGCTACTATTAAAGAAGTTTGTGTCCACAGATAGTGAAGGAAAGTAAGAAATAGATAACTTAGATAAATACAAAAGATGCCCTTATGGAAAGGATAATACGTTTATTTGTAATATTAACAAATAAAGGATTACCTCTCAACACATGATACAATGAGTTTTATTTCTTTGAGAGCTTTGCGCGATTTATTTACTGAAGAGAATCGCCACATTTGACGTCTCACAAAGGAGCCTCAAAATGAAATAAATAAAAATACTTTTTAGATACAAAGCTTCCATTGATCCAACAAACAGACAATATATTTATGTGAAAGTAGACGAAACATAAAGGTCGTTGAACACCTATGTAACTTGAATGAATAAGTTTCGTTGATAAATGATTAATGTATAGCGCTAAGCCATTGATTTTCTTCCTCGGAAAATGATGTCAACCATCAAAAAGCTTCACGATAGTATATATTATAGTATACTTTGTTAGTTTTGTATATTCGTAAAGAGAATATTTATTGATCAAATAAAGAAAATATATAGTTATCCACCAAGACCAGCGTCTTGGGTTTATTTTGTTGAATGGAGGCTCTTTAGTACTTTAGTTATTTTAAGAGTGAGTATATATTGTTGTTTATTAGTTAATTTTATTACATTTTTTTGGGAGTACCACCAATACAGATTAAAAAATAACTATTTCGAAGATTGAAGGCACAAAAGCACGGCTGCACGTTGCGCGGCGCGTCCGGCGGGCGTCGAGTGGCGCAGTCATATCAAACACATGCTAAATGGGTAGGTTACAACGTATGGGAACTATGACGTCACTAATTTGTTCCGTCGATTGTGTGTTCAATATTTGTAACCGCCCCCGTTAAAATTAAGGACTATATTGGCTGATTTGGCTCAGCTCAACTCAGTTCAGCTTCAATGGAATGTCACCTTTAGTCGCCAATATGTATGCGTGCATTACCCTTAGTGCCGACGATGTCCATGTGCAGGTGCGCGAGCCCCGTGGCGATAGACAGCGCCATCTTGACGAGCGTGCCCGCGTCGATGGTGCGCGCGGTGAGGAAGTCGAACAGCGACCCGTTCTCGTGGTAGTCGGTGATCAGCCAAAGCTGCGTCCACGTGCCGTTGTCTGGACAATCGGTGGACAGTCACGTTACGATATCCGATGCAACACTTCGAACGGAACGGAACGTAACGTTTTTTTTAAATTTTTTATGAAACTTTCTTAAGGAAAACATAAAAAAAAACGTTAGGTCAACGGAGTTCATGCTATTTAAAGTCCATTATGAAAAATTTCTAATCCCATAAGTACAGTTGAACAAACATATTTTCCTTAAGCCTAAAAAACTTTATTTAATGGAATGGAAATGATGGAAATGACTTATTCGTTTGTATTGGATGGTGGACCTCGATGGCGCAGTGGTTAACGCGTCCGGTCTGCGATTGCTTAAGTTAAGCAACTTTAGCAAAGGCCGGTCATCAGATGGATGATCAAAAATTTATCATCTCGAAGTAGGTAAAGCCGATGGTAACGGTTGCATTAGCAGTCGTTAACTAGACCCAAACATAGCACCCACCTTTGTTGTCAGCCGCTATGAAGCCCAAGATGTTCTCGTGCCGCAACATCACTGTCTGGTATATCTCCGCCTCCCTGAACCAAGAGCACTCCTCGCGCGACGAGAATATCTTGACTGCGACGTTCTCGCCCCGCCATCGGCCCCGCCACACCTCACCGAAGCGACCCTTGCCAATGATGTCCAGCAGCTGGATCTGGCGCGCGATCGACCGCTGCACTAGTAACGGCAACCCTGCTGGCAAAACATCCTCATGTTTTAGTTTTATTTCTTAAAGTAAAGTAAATAGCCTATAAGACGCTCCGCAAACGGCGGGGACAATTTCGACGCGAATGATAGAACAAAGGCTATCCTATACTACCAATGCACACAGCGGGCAAAAAGAACGCGCCGCCGCAGAGTGTGGGTAAAACGCAATGTAGAGGGATTTAATTCTTAAACTTTGTTTTTCTTAGACAATTTTTGACTTATATTAGTACTGTATGACATTGTGAAAACTGAAATTGGTACTTACCTGAATGTAATTTTTGCAACTTATATATTTTTTTATTTTGTTGTATTTTTGAGTGTTGTGATTGTCCTTTATTTTTTGTGTGTTTATTTGTGATGGAAAGTGTCCTTTTATGATAGGGCATTTTCCAATATTTTCGACGCTGTAAGGGAGAAAAGAGCTGGACACTTGCTGAGTTTCTTGCCGGTTCTTCTTAGTACAAGGTATCCCGCCCAGAGTAGACTAACCGACCGATGGCATAATGACGTTCATAAGAGCTATTTGTGGCCTAAACTGAATAAATGATTTTGAATTTTGAATTTTATTTTATGCATCGAAATATCCGAAACGTACTTTGCCCGACCTAGGAATTGAAGCCGGGACCTTTGGGTGTCGGGCCGAGCGTATTGCCCCTCGGCCACCGAGACGTTTTTTATAGAACAATGTTAAGGAACTGACACAAGACCGAAAAATGGCGGACTTAAACGTCAGAGGCCAAGACCGAAGAAAGGTCGCTGAACCAACGAAGTAACTGAGTAGCAGTGGCGAACAAAATGATTTATTTCCTTTTTCATTATTGTCTGATTTGTAAATTCTTGGCCGGCTTACCTTCGCCGTATATCGACACCTCGCAACTGAGTAGGTAAAGTCTTTGCTCCAGCTGACGTTAAGCGGAAGCGGAGTCTAGTGAAGACAGTTACTCAAGCAGGTTTATTTTTTAAAATTACTATCGAATAAGCACTTGGCCCTTCATAACACCTGATGTTAAGTGATGAATGTAATAAGGCCGATGGTGGAAGCGTACTTCACCCGAAATCCTCAACTACAGAGGCACTGACTATCTTATCTCTAGCAGCCGGAACACAACAATGCAACAGGCATTGATGTTATGGCAACATATTTGGATAAGATGGTGGTAGCTACCAGCTAGCCAGGCCGACAAACATGTCCTACCACTAACAAAACCGAGTACACAAACACGTACTTTCCTGCTGCAAATCGAACCCGGGACCTCTGGATCTGAAACCTTAACCGCTAGACCACAGAGGCGGTAAAGAATTGGGCATAGCCTCTCTCACCTTGCCGACCGACACATTATACCTAGTTAATTTATTTTTAAAGAACATTAGGCAGTCTCCGTTCGTCCTGCGGCTAAGCAGACGCGAAGTCCAATGAAGACAGCCAGTGGAGCTAGATGGACACACTAGCCGTCATCGCCATGCCGACCGACGCAAGTTGCTTCTCACCTCGAAGGGACGTCATGTTGCAGGAAGAAAGAAATGGTCGTTTCATACATTACGTGAAAATTAAATTGATTCATATCGGTTCGTAAAACTACATCAATACGGGGAAAACAACAGCAATCCCCTTTACAAAAATGAAAAACACTACGGGACTGGGTAACCTAACACTTTATGGTACCCAGCTCTCTTGGTCCAAAGAAGTGAAATATCTAGACTTAACGCTAGATAAGGAACTTACTTGGAAACAGCATATGGACACGACCGTAGCCAAGGTCATCCAAGCCAAGTATTTGGCATGTGTCGGTCTACTTATGGCAAGATGTGGGGACTCAACCCCAAAATCATTAGGTGGATCTACATGACGATGGTGAGACCGATCCTCACATATGGCAGCATCGTCTGGTGGCCCAGAACCAGGCTAAAGATCTGTAAGAATGCTCCTAGCAAACTTCAGAGAACAGCTTGTCTGGCAATCAATGGTGCCTTTAGAACCACTCCAACGGCAGCGCTGGAGGTCCTCACAGACCTTTCACCCCTGCACCTGCACATTGTAATAGAAGCAGAGACAAAGAAAGCGTTACATAGATTAAAGGTGGCCGGACTGTGGGACGCATCCAAACCTCTGACTGGACACACAAAATGGCATCCAAGCGACATTTCTGACAGGATCATGGAAATGGGGTGCGATAAAATATCCCCTATATTCATGTTCGAAAAGAAATTTAAGGTTTATGTTCCAACCAGGGACGAATGGAAACGAGGGCCACCGTCTCCGGAGAAAGACAGCCTAATCTGGTATACCGATGGATCAAAAATGATATCGGGCACAAGGGCAGGCGTCTTTAATAACGACTTCAAGCATAGTCAAAGCATGGAAAAATTTGCCACTGTTTACCAAGCAGAAACCTTCGTAATTCTCCTATGCGCAAAGCAGAGTATAGAATTAGCTATGGAAAAGCGTAATATATTAATTCTGAGTGACAGCCAAGCTGCGCTCAAGTCACTCATATCGCCCCGGATCGACTCTAGCCTTGTTCTAGAAATCACCAAAGCTCTAAACAAGCTAAGTGGTCATAACAAAGTGAGATTGATGCACCCAAGTACCATCAACAAGGACTTAAAAGATCACATCGTAAACAGGCACAGCATCGAATGGAAAGAGCAGCTAGGTATGAAACACTCCAAATCTTTCCTAGGCGAAAACGCCTTAGGACGGAGTAAGTTCATATGCGGAGGCAGTAGAAGGCAGGCCCGATTAACCATCAGTGTCTTGACAGGGCACTATGCCACAAAACAAATGCTCCACAGAATGCATCTATCAACAAATAGCTTGTGTAGGGCATCTGGGGAGGAAACGGAGTCAATGCAGCACCTACTGTGTGACTACCACTCTCTGGCTAGGAAAAGAATGGGACTCCTGGGATCGGCCTACCCGAAACCGGAGGACTTCAAGCTCTTCGCTCTTAAGGACGTTGCCAACCGTATGGCACACTCTTCACTTCACTCTTCTTCCTCTGTAAAGATAGATCTTTACAGAGGAAGAAGAGTGAAAGGATGGGGTTGCACAAAAGATCCCGATGGGTCGAAGTGTTGCTGCGAGAGGGAAACCTCGGCAGGCCCCACTAAGATAAGATAAGAAAACTACATCAAATTAGAATCGTGTAAGGAGCTTTACAAACTAGATTAGATATATTAGGATTTACAAGCAATAAAATCGACGGTTAAGTGTCAATATCTCCAAATATTTTTTCCAAAATAAGTACTTTGGAAAAAACAAAGTGTTGAAAAAATTCCCCTAGCGGGATTCGAACCCGCGCCCCATGACATGCCGGGTCAGGTGCACTACCAACTATGCTGTCGTGACTCAAGTAAGTATAAGTACTTTTACTATATAAATGTGTTGTTTTCTAAAGTTTACGCGAACACTACACATTGAAATGAAACAACTTTTACGGATCTACTGACCCCCTGAGTCTCCCTGTGACCACTGACTCTGCAAAGGGTTCGAAGCGTCAGGATAAATATTAAAAAATAAACGTGAGTAGATAATAAAAGTTGTTTCATTTCAATATATAAATGTAATCAGCCACTCACCCGATCCAGACCCCGAAGTGGTAAGCTCGATCATGTCGCGTATAGTGGCCGTCCCCATGACGGGATGGCGTGTCTCGCACAGCGAGTCCTCAGCAGGGAACAGCGGCCGGCCGCGCTTCATCACCTTGCGCGAGCGCCGCTTCGCCCACCAGAACGAGAGCAGCGCGCACGCAGCCAACAGCGCCAGCCCCATCAGCCAGGGCACGATCTGCCACGCCGTCGCTGCGGGGCTCGACTCTTTTCACGATACACACGGTTAGATACGAGGCACTACTGTCTTGATACCGAGTAACATTTTACTGGGAACTTTACAATGTTAATAATATAATAAACACTATTGGATTGGACTCATTTACAAAACAAAGTTTTTTTAAAAAACTTAATAAAAACAAGGTACGTCTACGTCTTTACATTGGCCGCCTAACATTCAACTGAATTATTTTCAGTAAATTAAAGTCTAAAAAATAGGTACAGTCACCTGCACATCAACCTATTCAAAACTGTCAAATTTCTTCAATAAAAGTTCAACCGTATGTCATAGATGTAAAGTTCAAAGTCTATTGAGGAAATGACAATGCCAGTTCCTGACCCAGCATTTACAGAAAAACAGAATCAATTAAAAAATATCAATGAATTATTAGCTTCTTTTAATTAAACTTTACCTTTGTAAAAGTTGCGGATACAAATAAAAATAAAAAGTAATTAAATCGTGTTTCCTATAAAGGGGTAATTTTTTTTTAAATGGCATATCCGATGGCCTTTATAAATTACATTTGCGTTTAGATATAAGTACACTTAATGTAATAGTTATGTATAATATATTTATATATATACACATTTATAGAAATATTATGTAATACATAACATATAAATATAATGTAAACATTTAGTTAATGGAATCAGGAATAAACTAAACCGAGCGAATATGATGGAACAAACGAATTGTGGACTGAACGAAACGCCAAATGTCAACCGCCGGCGACTGTCACTGTCAGTCAGTGCAAGCCATAGTTTTCGTAAGTAGGTACATATCTTCTGTTCAATTGTTCATGTGGTGTGTGACCTCGGGCAACGAAGTGTATTTTATCTGATTTTATAAACTGTTACGACTTTTAAATACGGACTCGATCTCGCCTTCTATACGACTTTGTGCATTTGTTTTTTGGAATACCTACTGATTGCTTGAGTTTTTAGAAACATGTTGAGATGCATAAACTGTCATTTATGCGTCGACAGGATGCAAAGACATGTAGTGTGCGTACTTGGTGCGTACATTATCAGCTACAATAGAATCTCTTCTGGCAACTTGGATGTCGTCGACAGGTATTTGTTTTCACATGTTTTTCTTCCTATAATAGTACAATCAGCCACACATCAGGTTACTACACTTTGACATTTGTAGGCACCTTAACGCATTGTAATCATTTTCAACTAACTTGTATAACTTGACCTGTGGCTCTCCATACAAAGTGTAGTCAACTCATCGTGTTATTGATATAAACACGAAAATAATACCAATAATCTGTTTTATTTTAGTTACCACCAGAAGCTGTGATATGCCAAGAATGTTTTTTGCGGTTAAATGACCAGTCTCAGAGGAAACATGGAAGCTGTAAGAGAACAAGGCCACACATGTTTGTTTGGGATGTGGACGGTCTGTTCTGCACAATAATAGACGACCTGTCAGACATCATACTATTGAAGCCAATGATTTTTTGTGTTCATTCATGGAATACTTTTAGAGAGAGGTATGTAGAGTAATAATATTATTTTATATTGTATTGCACATAAGTTATCATTTGAAATATACTGGAAAGTTGATCACTGCAATCAGAATAAATCAAACACTATATTCTTTCAAATAGTTTTTTGACACAAACTGATAATTTTTTTTTTTCAGGTGATATCAAGATCCTCATTTGTTTGCCATCTTTGTTGTGGATGCGATATATTCATGTGTATGTGAATCCCATTTATATGACAATCAATGGGAATTGTTCTGTGAAAATAATAATTTAACAAGTAGTTTTACAGCTCTTTAAATAGAAGATTTAATCAGGATATCGCAAACAGGTGCAGATTTCATAGATTTTGAGAATGTGCATGAAATGCCTAACCACTATTGTCATTACTGGACTAGTCTAATTGTGACTAAATTTCCAGATTTCTATAATGAAACACCTATATTAGAAAGTGTTAGAGAAGGAAAACTTGCCTAGCAATATATTTAACAAAACTTCGAACAGGTAATAGTGATAATAGATTATCAACACTCTTCAATATGCCTCGCTCTAACTTAGTCATATTTGAATAAAATGCGCAATTACTTTCTGCATCATTTTGTACCATTTTGTGAAAATGGTCTGAAATTGAATATTCTGCAGAGACTGGCACATATCAGAGGATTAATTTAGTTAGAGGCAGATATTTAATTTAATTAGAGGCAGAATTAAATCGAGGCATACTTTACATACATTTTAATTGACAGAGAGCCCAATAGCAGCAGTAGTGCAACCGATTCCATATTAGGAAACTGCTGCAGTTGTGTTGTAGGTAAGTAATAGAACTGTGTAGGATACTGTTGTCATGTTATGACTTATATGGTATCTTGGTTGGGCACAACATGAAACCAATATTAATGCTCCAGCTGCATTCCTGGATAACATATTATTATCAATTGATGAATAAAAACGATTTATCATAAAGTTATCTTTTATTGAGTCCAGTAGTTTCTATATTCCTTTTTAAACAGTAACCAATATTGCTATTGGTTTTACCTTCATTATTTAATAAACCTATCGAATGGCAATACAAAACTCCTTAGTCTGTCTGAAAAGTAGAAGATACGTACCAGAGAACTATAAATAATACTTAAAATGTTTCCAATAAATAATAATAATTAAAAAAAGACAATAATCATTCAGATAATTCAATATCTGCGTTACGAGATATCTGACAATCATTATAGCCGGGGACCTCATCCCCAAACCCGAGTCAATTTCCTAAATTGAACCGCACCGGGATTCGAACCCGGGACCCTTTACGGAAAAGGCAAACCACTGCGCTACGATGAAAATCTAGTTGTCATGAAAGCGCCTGATTTGCTTTGTATAGCAAACATGATTAACTGCACATATACAAGTTCGTAAACGTAGGATAAGTGTATACTTTAAGTTGTAATATAAAAAAAGCGCAACTTCTGGAGAGTTTTTAACTTTCATACCTTCATAAGTAATTAAACAGCTACACGAAACACTATTGCATTCGTGTAAAACGATTTTTGAGGTGGGTCAAACGACAATGGAACTTCTGGCATTGTCCTTTGTCTATTGATTTAGTTCGAAGTGCGGGTGTGTGTACTACAGTCTTGTCGACCGCCTAACATTCTGTTCGATTGGGACATTCATTTATTCATTCATTCATTCATAAAACTATACGAGGTTCTACTACTACTAGTAGTCTTGAAACCGGTAGCGAACTTTTTATTAGGACACCTTTACAATCACAAAGTATAAAATAAAAAAAATAACTTTATTAGGTATATTTTATGAGCGATCACAGTATTGACGCCGGACGCTAAACATTTTATTGGGTTCACAGATACGTAAAAAGTACGTAAAATAGCCTCTTCGTCGGCTTACCGTATAATTGAAATACGACGTGTTACAAGCTTAATTATACGAGGCATAATAGCGGTTGACGCCAGCCGATTAACATTGTATTGGGACTCCTACGCAATTACGTTGCAAAAAAACAAATGAAGTGGCTCGGGAAAGAGGCAAGACTTGGGGAAGGGTAAGGCTAAGGAAAAAAAATTGTTCTGTTAAAATTAACTCTTTCATCCAAAACAAAAAGTTGGAGAAGTCGTAGAAAACAAGGGCTACAAAAGGCATTCATCCTTTACAATTAAAAAGTGTTAAAGAAAACCAAAACGAACTTAATGAATGGTCTGAAAAAACACCTTGTAAGTAAAATATAAAAACATAAGTTGGCGAAGTTGCAGAATAAAACAATAGCTAAGCACTTGCCAAGGCCCAAGTTAACACTGCTTTTAAAACATCGACATCAAGTTTAAAATGGGACTAAATGCTGGAAACTGATTTAGAAAGAACTAAAAAAAAACGAGCAACGGCGCACGGGACAGGGTTTAAAATAGAACGCGAAATCTTCCTGTCTGGGCACCGGAGTGACACGGGACCAAACGCCATTTTGAATTTGCAAAAAGGTTTCGCTGAAAACTAGAATTCATTTCAAATGGCATACGTTTCACCATTCCCCAAAGTAAAGTGGCAATACACAAATTCGGTAGTTAGTTAAACGTTTTTCTTTTCCATTTTATTTGGTAATCCTAACCGAACTATAAAGCTACAATTAAAACGTAAGACACAAAGAAGCTAGTACAATAATTAGGAATTAATTAGTAATTATTGTACTTAAAAATTGAACTCGACCAAGAGAAAAATGCCTGAAAAGCCGCGAACATACCTTACACTCAAAATAGCCACAGCATGTTATATTTTTCCATCTAATTAGCCTACACTCATTGTAAGCGAGGTAATTTTTCGTATGTAGATTGAGGTAATATCCAGTACTTCGGAAACGATTCAAAATATTATCTTTTACTAACAGCAAGCCAGAAATTATTAAAACCGAAATTATCTATGTGGGATTCCAAGCTGCGAAACTTAAGGCACAAAATAAGGAGACTGCAGAAGGTAAGCTTCATTCAAATTCAAAAATTCATTCATTTTTTTTTTTTAAAATAGAGACTTACAAAAATGATCTAGTTAACGGAGCCTCCTTTTAGGCTTATTATAATCGCGATTCATACAAATGCGCTCGAGCAGCGCACACATCATCATCAGCTCATTTTATGTCCCCACTGCTGGTGCACGAGCCTTCCCTATGGATGGAAAGGGAGAACGGGCCATAAACCACCACGCGGGCCCAGTGCGGATTGGTGGTTGGTAACGACTGCTAATGCGGCCGGGACTAACGGCTTCACGTGCTTTCCGAAGCACGGAGGAGCTCGAGATGATACATTTTTGGTCACCATCCGATGACCGGCTTTGCGAATGTAGCTTAACCTCAGCACTCGCAGACCGGGCGCGTTAACCACTGCGCCATCGAGCTCCTCACTACACACACACAGGTATGTATTAAGCTTACCTTCTGGGTCTTCCTTCATCATCATCATCAGCTCATTTTATGTCCCTACTGCTGGGGAACGAGCCTTCCCTATGAATGGATAGGGAGAACGGGCTATAAACCACCACGCGGGCCCGGTGCGGATTGGTGGTTGGTAACGACTGCTAATGCAGCCGGGACCAACGGCTTTACGTGCTTTCCGAAGCACGGAGGAGCTCGAGATGATCATTTTTGGTCACTTATCCGATGACCGGCCTTGCGAAAGTAGCTTAACCTCAGCACTCGCAGACCGGGCTCGTTAACCACTGCGCCATCGAGCTCCTCACTACACACACATAGGTATGTATTAAGTTTACCTTCTGGGTCTTCCTTATTTTGTGCTTAAGGGCAGTTAAGTGCATCTCGGACGCATGCACCCTAACCCCCGTTAAAAAGCCTCTAAAGTTGTACCGAGGCGACCTACACTACAGGGCTAAGGCGGTGGAGCGACTATTTGGATTCCTTCTGCCCAGTCTAGTAGGAAAAAGTTGAAGATCGAAATACATAGATGGAAATAAATGGGGGTGACCTTTGTTCAGAAGTAGGATATTTTAGGTTGTAAAAAAAATCAGTACCACGAGTATAATATGAGGCTACCTTTTGTCCCGGCAATATACAATATTCCCGGGGGCACGCAAAAAAGAATCTTGCGACTTTGTGACACACTATATTTCTGTGGCCGTGCTTGGCACAGAATAAATAAACATTTAAGGGCGGAAGCTTCTAAAAATAAATCCTTTCAGCGAGCTCCGTTTATCTTTTAAGGAACAAAAGCAATATTCAGTACCGTATCAGTTTTCGTGAAACGCTATTGTCCTAGGTTGTAGCCTGTCCCCTGTCACCACTGGACGTGTAACTTATTATGGTGTCGATGTCTGGTCCATTTTGCTGTCATCTAGTCACTAGAGCAACTACCTATATAGCCAGTAAGTACCCAACAAACACATTAGTGAATATTGCAGCTTATCTTGTAACTCACAGATCCATAAAGCTTCTATATTGGTGGAAAATGCAGTATCTTGTTGCTCATGAGTGGAAAATAGGGGTGCAACCTATAAAAACCACTTTAAGTGGCATATCCTTTATAATGCCACTTAAACTTACACAGTAGTTAATTTTGATACCTTTTTAAATCTCACAATGCTATAAGTGTCATAATTCACTAACAGTGGTAAGATTGATCTATTAATACCTTTTGAAGATCTGACAAGCGCAAAACAGTGGCAAGTATCATTACTGTACAACCATTACATTAGGAAGTAATATTCACTTTTAGACTATTTAAGTGTTAATATAAGACCCAGAATGATGTCATATGACACTACAAGTTACAAACAAGGTCAAATTTTCCCCTATTTAAACTTTAGTTTATAATAATCACTCATATGCTCCCAGATTAGACTTTATAACGGTAAAACAGTGATTTTTATCACTTTGACCCGCAGAGAGGTATCAAACAGGTGGAAATTGGAACCAACAAACACATCTCGATGTCGCCATTTTTTTTATTTTGGCGTTTGATAAAGCCGACCGTTTATTTACATTATTGTGCAACTGTGCTATAGTTAGCGACTGATAGAATACATTTACAATTTATTTAGCAAATTATGAACAATACGAGATGATACACCACTTCATTTTTTGAAAATTTAGTTAATATTAATATAGATTTTGTCAAAAGATTATTCTATTTACACACATATTAATGGAATTGTCATTAAATCAATGGCGCGCAAAAATATTAAAAGAAAACATACATATTTGACGGTAAAATGATGTTCCCACTTCTCTAAGATGCACATAATGCTAAATATTTGAAATGAACATTCTTACATTAATTAAAATAATTGATGACATAAAAATCCTAATACCATATCTGAACTGATCGAATTGAATGCATAATAACAACGACGAATTCGTTCACTCAGTCATTCATTGTTCAGGTGGCAAGGAAGCTGCAATTTTCATCTTGAGGCACAATCGAATATGCTATAGATAGACCTATTATGCGATGTGCCCACTTCGCGCCATATCTGCTGCTTTAGGGTTCTATAGCGCGCTATAAACCTTGCCTTTAGCTACCACAGTTACAATTTTATACGCTATGGACCCTGTATGCCACAAGTTTGTGTTAGTTGGGTAGGCTGCTTGCTGAAATAAATCGCCTGCTCTGGCTTGAATATCTATTTAATACCTTTAAACGAGCTATTCTTGTATATATACATATATATATATATATATATAATCTGAATCTCGGAAACGGCTCCAACGATTTTCATGAAATTTAGTATGGAAGGGGTTTCGGGGGCGATAAATCGATCTAGCTAGGATTCATTTTTAGAAAACGTAGTGTTATCCGGAAAAAAAAATACCGAGCGAAGCTCGGTCATCCAGGTGCTTATTACAGAATTGTACAAAGTTTGTTTATTATATTACATGACTGTAATTTGGTTCAAAAAATGGAGAAAAGAAACTAGCATCCTGAGTTTGTTGCCAGCTCTTCTCGGTCGAAGGCTCTCCCAAAATCCGAACTGGTGGTAGATTCAGCAGTTTAGTCTAAACGATTTTTTTTAGTTTTAGGATTTTATAGTTTTGACGTCAATAAGTGCCTGTGAAGCCTTATGGTGAATAAATGATTTGACTTTGGCTTTGGACTTGGAAGGAAGTTTTCACCAGAGTTCTTTGTGTAAGAACACGTGTTGTGAGACTCCATTTTTAACTTATTCTTATTTTATAATAATACTAGCTGACCCGACAGCCGTTGACCTGACAAAATTTTATTAAATGCATGTTATAACATATAATACATATAAACCTTCCTCTTAAATCACTCTTATCTAATGCTAAAAGCTTCATTAAAATCCGTTGCGTAGTTTAAAAGATCTAAGCGTACAGAAGACGGCGCGACTTTGTTTTATACTATGTAAAGAAAAAATAATACCACTTAAAATTGGCTTAATGCTAAACACGAAGCCATTAACTAAGATATAATAAAAGTACATAGGCTAGGTAGTAGGCTCGGCACAAAACCGGTCGTTGTGGAGATCCTTTGTCCAGCAGTGGACAGCAGCAGCCTTTTGGCTGAGATGAAAAGTAGGCTGACTTAGAAGAGAGATGAGGCCACGATTGTGACTAGGCAGTTTTCTTTCCTTACTTGTATGTCTATTTATTTTATATATATTTTAATGTTTACCAAACTATTAAGTTATAAACACTGGGGCAAAGGTTTCCCTCAAATCACCCCACATGTCTCGTACTACGGCAGTCCGACAACAATATCTTTTATAGAAGTTAGATCGTCACAACGACGCTTTCTTGTTTTTTGTTGTTATATAAAAATAAATTGATTATAAACATAAAGGCTGTAGCTACAGCCCCTGTTTCACCTGAACAACGTACGGCGGACGACTGCGTAAACATTGTAGTGCTTCTCGTCTGGCTACACAAGGCAGTCTAGGATTACGTACTATTTTTATACGTGACCATTTGTTCGAAAAACATTTTCGTACTTCGTGTTCAATTTTCCATTTCTTGCACAGTGCTTTTGTGCTTTGTTTGCAAGTCCCCTCTTACAGCATCGTCGAGGGATTGAAAAGGAGTGGTGATAAATTGAGATCTAAGTTCGACCGTTACCTAAGTTAAAGTACTTAAAGACATTTTATACCTACTGCTTAACCCCAACACACGTATTGATTAGGCTAGGGAAGAGCTATCTGTAACCTATAATAAAATCGTTACAAAATGCCTACAATTCTCTATGTCATTTAGGTAAACACGAATTGTTGTAGATAATATGGATTGATAGTTGGATTGGTGGTAGTTGTAGGGCTTGATAAGACCGCCTGGCTGAGTACCACCACTTTATTCCAAGTTTGTCGCCATAAAACAATTTCGGTAACATTATTGTATTCCAAATTTTAGACCGGAACGCAATTGTTTTTTTAGCGACTGAATAAACCGGCTGAAAGGATCTTTCACTTTTGGACTTATCATCATTTATTATCAGTGCAGTTTAGATAAAGGAAAAGCCTTTGTAGATAAAGAGAATAAATTTGGTTGGTAGCAAAACCATAAAGTAACAAAGGTACATTTTCTATACTGCCGGAAAATCTGGTACAGGGAAAGCGAAATATCAGAATTCATTGGAACCGGTAACAAAAGAATACATTACAAGGAGGAATATAAGATTTTACAAAATGTCTTTTCTATTTTATTATTACTCTGTTGCTTACCAGATTTATTCATAACAGTATTCATTCATAACATTGCTAGTATGGTACAACATAAAGATTTGGCGTTGTATTAAATTTTTTCTATCATTAATACGTGAAAAAAACTTCTTTATAAGCACATTGTGCGCACGGAGAGTGTGAAATTTAACATAGTTTAAGTTTATATGGACGGAGTCCCGAAATATAAAATGTATGTATGATATTCTACATTACATAACATATTTTGTGAATTAAGGTCGGAATTTTGATCAGTGGGCGACCAGTAAATATTATGTTCATGACATTACTCGCTATTTCACGCGACTTCGTTCAAATGTAAAACATTGTATAACCTGACTCCTGTTTTTACACAATGCCGAACAAATGCTTGCCAGTGCCAGTTAGGATAAGGCTGCAGGTGGAGCGCACTCCACCCGTAATCCTGGACCACTTAGAAACTGGCTATATTATTATAATTTCTTACTGTCAGAGCACATTTGTCGTTATGGCGACACTAGCTGCCAGCTAACCAATCAAATCGGGTACAATAAAAGTTCTACTGCTCCTGGAAATCAAAACTGAGAGCTTTGGTTATATGACTAGTGCTTTATCAACTAGACCCAAGAGACAAATGGAGGATGAGGCTTTAAAAAGAACACTACGATATCCTCTACAACATTTTATAAACTATTCTTGACTGCAGCACTTAAAAAGATTCATCATCATCAGAATCTTGCTTGTATCACCTGCACTGCCATTGTATGAAAGTGCCGGTCGTAGCAATTGGCATGGCATCGCAGGAATTTTGTGCAAGCTTCCAGAATCTTCTCGTCACATCGGGATTGTACGCAAAACTATTCAGAATTGAACAGGGGAGCACAAGTTTATGCGAACTTCGCCATTGAACATATGAATACCTATCTACCTATTGAAATATCGTTGAAATCTATTACATATTCTAGTTTTATGTAGTTGTTGACATTGAATGGGCGCATTTGGCCTTCAAAGTAAAAAGTGTTGAATAATTACGGCGGGCTGGTAGAACCACGATAGCTCAATTGGAAGAGCACCTGACCCGGAATGTCAGAAGGGTGCAGGTTCAAATCCTGCTCGTGGAATTTTTTTTAACATTTGTGTTGTTGTAATTTGTTCGCAACAAAATTTGCGTTAAAAAATATTTGAACATTTATAATAACGCTCGACTTGAATAATATCATTCTGAGCTAGGTATTTTTCCACAGAGACGGTTAAGGACAACACAAAAAAATCGCTTACGGTTTACATAATTATGGTTGTAGGGATTCTATAGACTTCATATCGATGTGAAATGCCTTCGCCTTGCCCCGCGAATACATCCGCTGCCCGCATTGTCTGCGTCCGGATTACCGCGATCACCGAACTAGTGGGGGTCCGGATTAGCGAGGCTCTACTGTATATATATATATATATATATATATATATATATATATATATATATATATATATATATATATATAAAGATTCACATAAAACCACACGTGTACGGAATACCTTACAATAATAACGTATAATAATAACGAGTCCGAAATCGTGCTGGAAACGAAAATGTTATTCAACGAGCATATTACCGAAGGGGTTCGAATTGAGAGTGAATTGACAATGAACTCGCACGAATGACCCAGTAGCATAGTGATCTTTCGATTGATATGCATTATCGATTCTGATTGGCACACTGCGGGATCGAGTAACGTATCGCGAAACAAAACTAGCTGGGCGACTGGGAAACATCCAATCATAGTGATAGGTAGTATGAGTTGAACATAAAGATTTGGCGTTGTATTCAATTTTTTCTATCATTAATTCGTGAAAAAAAAAATACTTTGAGCTCCTTTCTAAGCACATTGCGCGAACGGAGGAGTGTCAGATTTAACATAGTTTAAGTTTATATGGATTTATGCGAACGGAGTCCTGAAATAAAAATGTACGTAGGTATGATATTTGTGAATTAAGGTCTAGCTATTTCACGCGACATCATTCGAGAGGACTACACTATACCACAATGGTTCACTATCCATTTGCATAAAATTTATAACTATAAAATATCTTGGCATATGGTAATTTTATACTAATGATAATTACGCATAATATTATTAGCCATAACAAATTTAGCATAATTGTTTTAATCATAAATACAATCACCATAATCATGTTTAAGCATAAAATTCACAACCAAAATTTTAAAAAGGCATAATGGTATCAAATAATCATCTTATTATTCTGCGATAAGTAATTATTCTGATATTCTCCTAAGATATTAGACAGCAATAAATTATTACATAAACATTGCTCTAATAAAATAGCCTAACCTAACCTAACCTTTTTTTTCCTAGGGGAAATTTGCAACCAAGTTCCCGTAGACTGGGACGACCTACGGGATATGTGGGGTTGGCCTAAACGCGGCCGACCCAATAAAACCCCTGGGGAAACCTCACACCGATTATGTGGTTGGCGTGGCGGCTGTCACAGAGATAGTCATTATACATAATATATGGAGAATGTGTTCCGCGCTTCCCACCGGCAACGCCGTTGGACGTCCCGCCAACCTAACTTAACCTTTATGACGACATACTATTATGCGACTATACACTATGCCTAAAAACATTATGCAAATTATAATTATGCATAAATATTTGTCTTAATTATAATTATGCCACAATACATATGCTGCAAAAAAACAATTATGCCAAAGTAATATTATGCAAACATATGCCAAATTTGTTATGCCAAACTATTTTAGGAATAAATACATTATGTCAACGAAAGGTATCCCTACCACAGGCACCTGTTACCGGAATAAAAAGTATCCTATGTACTAGTCCGAGCCACGGTCTGTCTATGAGTGAAATTTCATCCAACTCCGTACAGCCTTTCTCAATTAATGCGCTTACCAACGAACAGCATTTTTATTTATATACATTATTAGATTTATTTTACGCCTCGGTGGCAGAGTGGCTAAGCGCTCGGCCCGAAGATCCCAAGTTTAATTCCCAGGTCATGCAAAGTGTGTTTCGGATTTTTCGATTCATAGTCCGAGTGGGGAAAGCCAATACCCATTAATTGTAGTGATGATTTGATTACAATGATGGAGGCCTTTGTCCAGCAGTGGGACAGTCGTATGCTATTTACTTTTACTTTACTTTTTTTGTAGACAATTTTGTTTATTTGTTTGTTTGTATCGATTTAATGTTTTCCGGTGTAAGTGTCAGATAGGCCGCATTCGCCGCGTACTACACGTTGTTTACTTGCATCTTACAAAGGCGGTGTCTTCCAGAAGCATTAGACTATGATCAAAAAGATCAATCAAGGAGTGTTTATTCAACAGCAAAACTATTATATTTTTCGATACGTAAATAACCAATTTCAATAATAACGAAAGGTAATAAATGTTATTTAAGTAATCTTAATCAATGTAAGGGAAAAATATTAATATATAAAAGGTGTTAATTCTCGTTATGTGTGAACGGTCTGCAAATTACTCTATGAGTGTATCCTACATTGGCCAGTTAACGTCAACAATCACGCACCGGATGACTTACGGCTAGACGTGTCGTCAAATCTAATGACGGGAGCCGGCCACTAGTACAGTCGACACCAGATATGCCTAATATATATTATATATGGTGTCAGTTTCAGAAATAATTAGTAGCAAGAAAACATTTGTCTCGCCATACCTTAATAACCTTAAGTCGAACTTTTATACCTTTTATATGAACACAACACCAAAAAAAAAATGTACCCACACATAATACAATGGTAAACTGAAAACTTTGTTACTAAATAGTATAAACTTGTTTCTTTTTTTCGATTTAAAAACCATAGTTTCTTTACTGACTGTTATTAAAATCTGTCTATAAGACAAGATAGGTATTCAGATTTTATTGTTAACCTCTTTATTTAAGAACAATTTGCCCACCTAAGATATATCTTATACCTACTGAACACATTACAAGAGATACTACGAATTGATTGATCAAGGTCCGCCGAATAAGATCCATAAATATATCCTTTGTATCTAATAAGAAAACATTCAACTTATGTCCACGAGGACACAAGTCCAATTACCCAATAATAATAAATTATTTCAAATTGCTTAGAAAATACGATCATAATATAGCACATATTTTTGCAATAATAAATATCCCAATTATTATAAGTAGCCAACAAGAACATTATATAAAGGAGGAGTCAATTCACGGCCTAGCGACGAAAAATAAATACAAAATCTTACCTTACATCTACAAAGGTATTCGTACAAATATAACAATTAACATATAGTAATAAATTTATGCAAAATGATTTAATGCAAAACATGCACAAACGAAAAACATTGCGTTCTAAAACTACAGGAACTAGACTAGTCACCTCATGCCGATTACATTTTAACCCATTGCTATAGAAAAGATGAATGAATAATATGTACATGAACCATTTGCCCATCCCATTTCACCAAAAAAAAAATATTTACATTCTATAAGATTTTAATATTGGTGTGTAACAGGTACTATTGGTGTATAGTACCGTGTGGATATTATTCCATAACCAACGGTTTAAAATACGTGTTAAAAATGTTAGTCAGTGAATTAGCTATATCAAGTTTAATGAAAAAATAAGTTGCATTTGAAAATTAATAATAAAAACCATGCAAAAGTAAAAAGAAAAAAAATATAAACCGGCTCTTGATCACTTACGTCATTGTTCTGCGTGACAACCAAACATTCTGGCAAATGAAGTCCCTAAAATCATAACTGTCGGCTAAAGTATATTTACCCACATTCAAGCCTGCAATAGTCGAAACAAATGCGAATATGAATCTCCCAGTGTGCGATTAATATCCAAAAATGACATACGCGCTCACCCGTAAGAATGAGCCTTGTAAAAATATGAACATGAACACTTTACTGCTCTTTTAACTGAGACCTCTTGCAAATAAATTAATGTTACCAAAATGCAAACTTTTTCGATTGATACATGAAATTACTCCATTGGAATAAGGTCACATTTCCATTTGGCATGCAGCACCTCTGGCTCAGTGCGAACTGCAATGGGTTGATCTGTTAGAACACCTCGAGTACGGTGGCCCGACAATACATCTGACGAGGACATCACACAAGCTACCCGGTGGATGGCGGCGCATTCGCACGGTCCGTACCTGGGAAGATGTTACGATTACAGTAGTCAGTGGCGCAGCACGCTATTTCAGGGTGCTCGGCCTCGCGGCACCAAATAGGCTTGTCCCCGGGGGGGAAGAACAGTTTCCGGTCCCAACATCTACATCCAAATATCTACATTAGTATATTTCTATAGGTGATCAGTGCCGGTCTAAGGAAGAAAACTTAGTGGTATTAGAACAAAAATAAAAATATAAAGTGGTAGAGGCATGCAGCGGCGCACATAGAGGGGGCGGAGCACCCCGGGCCTACCTGGCGGGCGCGGCTGCAGCTCCAGGCGCAGCTCGCGGTTGCACATGTCGTGTGTGTTACAACACTCTATCGCCACAGACTCATTTCTCGTCTTCGGCGTAGAACAACTGAAGGGGTGCTCGATGGGTATCAATAATGCCCGGTCGATACAGCTGCGCCGCAAGTGGAACCACTCAATACGTTTAGTAGGTTAAAGCAAAACCAACGCACACTCGAAAATAATCAAGGTTAAGTTTACGGCACATCATTCAAAACATACTAATTATATCTCAATGACTTTTCGCTTAGTAGGTACATATTCAAATCTCTAAATCAGAAGCGACATTGTTAGGGTATTGGCATCTCAACACAAAACTTGTAGGAAATGGCGATGCAATTATGAGTCTAATAGTACATCAAACAAAGTCCATGTTGCATGGTGAAGGTATAGCACGCGGCCACAATGCGCTCCTTACCCGTGCCCGGCGCCTGGGCCACCCGGGTCAGGTTGGCGCGGTACACGCCGTCGGAGTTGCAGTGGTCGCGTGTGCAGCAATATGCTGGCTTTTTGCATAGTAACACTCTATCGGGAGAGCTCTGAGGCGGGAAGGCCTCTTTCGAGCTTAAACAGCTAGCAAAAGATCACAAGCACTTCATGAAAATTGTATACAATGCTTAAGGGGCTCCACTATATAACTAGCGCCACGTCAGTAAAAAAACATTGTTGTCTTTGTCTAAGTTAATTCAAACTTAATTTTCTGTTAACACTTTGTAAGGCCTCTTTCTGTTGTTTGGAACAGAATTTCGTTTTCTTGTTAAACCTTCAAGCGGGCGCGCGTAAACTAAAAACCGTATGGGATATTTTAGAGATTTAAAACACTAATTAATTAATATTCATTTATTTTTTAATATTTTGACACATTATCATTATGTTATGACACAATTTGTTGAAAAAGACCCTTAATTTCAAATAAAAACAAAAGTTATAAAATTAAATAACGCAACTTAAATTTTCTTTGGGTTTGTAAGATATTTGGCGTCATAAAGTTTTCTTACATACCTCTAACTACATTTATTTATATAGTAAAATAAAATCAAAATCAAACAGTTGGTCTATGAGATCAGATAACTAAAATCAAAATTGTTTATTATCAACTTTTCTTCAGAATCAGTTTCTTCATCAAGATAACATTTATTACAAATTAATAATTTGGGTTAGATTTTTGCCACTTTGTTACTTTATCACGCCTCGTAAAAATAGCGCTTACAACTAAAAGAGGCACATCATTCTCATCTGCATCCGAGCTGGTTGATTCCTCAGCAGATTGAGTTTCCTCTGCAACTAGACAGTGGTCGGAAACTTCTGAACCTTGGTCATTGAGCAATGTTTCCTCTTTTCATCTTTGTGTTGTATTTGCGCAAGTATAGCACGATAAGTTAGCGGTCGACGAGTCATTTTTATGAAAATTAAACAGTAAACTTCATATTAAAATTATAAACCTCTCGCGATGAGCGTCGCGCGTAACCTTTTCGACGATAGCCGCGTGACGTCTTTTAGACATCTGCGCCGCGACTCAAACAAATGCGATCTATGCAATCCATGCCACGGAGAGGGTAGGTAAATAATTTATTTTTCACTTCAGTAGCTCAAACATGTAGGTTTTGCTGCCTGAAATCAGTGAGCAAAATGCGATTTTGCTCACTGAGTGAGACCAAGTAACTTTTTAATATTTTTTTTCAGAAAGCCGCGAATATCTTATTCAGCCTTGAGTTAATGATACAATTCGAAACATTCACACTCTATTTCTTTACCGTCATTAGAAAGAGAGAGAGAGACAAAGACCAGCCATTTCAAAGTTCCAATTTTGAATTCGACCTCAAAGACAAACACGTTCGGAATCTCGTACTAACTAAAGAAATTTTGCAAAAAGATAATTATGTCTTTTAATGTAATTGAATGTTTAACTTATTGTTGTATTTAAACGAAAATAAGTATATACTGCAAATAAAACTGATATTTAACCTGTAAATATTTATTTCTAGTTTCAATAATGTTACGTAATATATTTTAACTCCTAAAGTGTTCTCGCTGTTGAAGTGAAAAGTTATGTGTGTTACACGAGAGCAAAGTTTTTTGCATCTCGTGCCTTTAAATCCCTCGCCACACTCTGGATTCAGCTTTAGAATCACTCGCTACGCTCGTGATTCAATCTTTGAATCCTTCGCTTGCTCAGGATTCAAAATCAGCACTCGCAGCAAAAAACGACTTTGCTCTCTTGTTGCACAAATAACTATTGTGCACAGTGAAACAATGACAGGCTACTAGAGATAGGAAATAGATGCGACAAGAAAAAACGATATTAGGAACGAAAAGGTATCGAGTGCGGTCGATTCGACGCCGCGCGCCTGCTTGAAGGTTAAAAATGACAATAATTTTAATACTACTGTGTCACCATTGACTGTTGTGGATACCCTTTGTTAAATTAAATTGTGTTGATATGAGTTTGCCAATTTGTTAATGACTTCCAAATATGTACCTTTAATGTAACTAAGCTTGTGCTTCCATTGTCTCTTACAGACATTACTTTTTGCAAGGTAAAGTTTTTAAATTTTATCAAAATTTTGAAAAGTACAACATTAAAGTATGTTGATTGGGCTTAGCTATTGATTAAGGACCCACGATTTTCAATTTCAGATGTTTACCATTCAAAAGATTATATTTTTTTACACTTATTCACCTAACATCTTATCTTGATTGTAGTTGTAACTTGTAGTTATTTTGAAATAGTTAATTGAAAATCGTAAAAATTTTCTTCGCATTTTGACGTTTTGCGACTGACATTTCGTATTTACGTGTATTGCGTTTTGTTTCGTGTTGTGTCAATTTTTATGTAGTATTTGCGATATTAACATACTTTAACATTATTTAACTAAAAAGTATACATTATTTATTATTACGGTAGCTATTTTGTGACACTGTCAGGCAACTGTCATTGTCAAGTCAATACGAGTACATACTATGTACATCAATTTTTACAACAGAAATACTAGCTGCCCTACTCCTGTAGGTTACGTGATAGGTTAGAATTTTAAAACAATCGCGATGCACAGTGTAACGATTGTCTTGAATTTCAATGTTATTTTTTTTTAATAGACAACAGAAGTCTGGCTCTGTACAAAAATAACTTATTACCTATCTTAAGGTATGGGGGGGTAGGCCCCCTCCCTCTTTCCCCCCTCTCCCCCTTTTCACCACGAAAGTCGTGGGTCCTTAATCAATAGCCCTTCCGTTGATTGTTGTACCAAGTAATATAAAGTTGTATACTCACTGGTAGGTGAACTTTTGAACTCCGCTGTCGAGGCTTGTGGAGGCATAGCAGTAGCCATCGGTCTCACAAGTGTTATTTGGGCATGTCTCGCTGTTGCAGTAACACTTGAGGGCTGTCACAGAAGACATAACAAAAGTTTATAAGTTTATTAATGTATGGTACAAAGTTTATTAAACTTATTAATGGATCCCTCCAATCAATTTCATCAGGCTGCACTCTTGTGGTGATGTAATTAGAGGAACAAAAGGAATGCACAAATTTTTGAAAAATCAGGTTTGTTGTTGTTAGTGATAATAACAGGCCTTTAAATTTCAGAACACATTATAATTTACAGCATCTGCAGTACCATCTATACTAATATTATAAAGCTGAAGTTTGTTTGTTTGTTTGTTTGAACGCGCTAATCTCAGGAACTACTGGTTCGAATTGAAAAATTCTTTTTGTGTTGAATAGTCCATTTATTGAGGAAGGCTATAGGCTATATTACATCACGCTATGACTAATAGGTGTGGAACAGTCGCTAATTAACGAGGGTGAAACCGCAGGGCACAGCTAGTTTAATATAAATTAGAAACATTTTAGTGTGGCCATAGTTACTTTTCTATTGTAGGTACTTATGAAAGTATTAATATGGTACAATTTTTTTTAAAGTAAGCCAATTAAAAAAAAAAAACTAGTTCTCCAGGAACCAAAGAAGTTTACATTGAGATATACAACCTTAACTTTTTTGTGATGTTATTATTACGAAAATAAAGTAAACTTTATCAACAAGCTGAGGACAAACAACTACATTAGTAAGTGATAATATCATAAGAATAAACTGTTGTTGTATAGAGTTACGCAGATTTATAAGGAAGCTATTAGCCGATGGATATCTCATTAAAACAGACTTTATTAATAACAATAGAAAATTCGCTACGTTTAATATGAAGGATTCGTTTGACATCATATTGTCACAATTATAACAAAAATGATTTAAATTGACAAGACACTAAGAACAAACACAATGAGGTTGTACTCGTTTGATTTAGCATCTCCTTCAATACGCCCTCTAAAACAATGCTAGTGCAGACCTCATATTCACAAAGGTAGGCTTCGGCAATCCTTTGGTCAGGATGTCTGCGACCTGGTCTCTGATTCCAATCCTCTGAACGAATATAGCTCCTTTGGACACAAGTTCTCTGACGTAGAAATGTCTGATGCGTATATGCTTCGTCCGTTTATGAAACTCGGGGTTGTGTGCCAATCGTACTGCTGCTTCATTATCCACGTGTAGATTCGGCACACTCTTCTTCTTCGTTAAATCCTCGAAGATTCTCGTAAGCCACACTAATTCTCTGGCTCCTTCACTGGCGGCCACAAGTTCAGCTTCAGTAGTAGACAGTGCTACTGACGTCTGTCTTCTGCTCGCCCATGACACTGGACCTCCAGCGTATCGGCATACGATACCAGTCGTTGATCTTCCGGTAATCGCATCACCTCCATAATCAGCGTCGCTGTATCCTTCCAGTTCTGGTTTCAGGGTCCTCGGCTTGTAATGTATACCTAGAGACGTAGTTCCCTTGAGGTAACGAAGTATTCGTTTGACTCTGTTCCAGTCACTTCTGGTCGGCTTCTCCAAGTTGCGTGATACTACTCCGACTGCGAATGCGATATCAGGACGGGTTGCGACCATGAGGTATGCTAACGCACCAACGGCTTCCCGATAAGGGAAGTTAATCTCCTCGTTTCCTTTCTCTTCATTTAACTGTGACACAAACAATTTTTCTGTGGCATCAATCAGCGTTGAGACAGGATTACTGTTAGCCATATTGAAGCGTTCAAGTACCTTCTTGGTGTACGCTTCCTGATGGATTACAATCATGCCGTTTTTGCATTGATTTATCTCCATTCCTAAGTAATAGGACGCGGGTTTTGTCGTAATTTTAAATTTTCTTTTCAGGCTCTCTAAAAATTCATCGGCAAGCTGTTTGTCTGAAGCAGCCACTAATCCGTCGTCGACATATAAAGTAATTAATATAATTTTCCCTCCTACTTTCTTTGTGTATAGACATGGATCTGCAGTGCTCTGTGTGAATTCGAGTTCAACAAGTTCTTTGTGAAAACGATGATTCCAGCAGCGGGGCCAGTCCGTATAAGCTTCGGTTCAGATGACATACACATTAAAACAGACTTTATTAATAACAATAGAAAATTCGCTATGTTTAATATGAAGGATTCGTTTGACATCATATTGTCACAATTATAACAAAAATGATTTAAATTGACAAGACACTAAGAACAAACACAATGAGGTCGTACTCGTTTGATTTAGCATCTCCTTCAATATAAACATTATTAACACTTTCTATTTGATGTAGTTCAGATAAAGAGTAGCACGAGAACGGCTCCTCAAATTCTCCACTTATCTGGAATAGCATGATATTCAAATTGTTACTTTTGACTGCAAGAAACTGATATGAGTATACTAATCAATGTATATTCGTCAATTTCTTTAATTACTAGACTAGCTTAGCTTGCTTATTCTAAACCCTTAAATTATGGAAGTTTATGCGGTCCCTCTGTCTAGTCTAGCACTTTAATATCGCAAGACTCAAGTACAGTCAAAATAAGACGTAAGTGCAAGTGATGAAAAACACTCACCGTCGATCGTATCCAACTTTCGACACAATATAATTATTAAAAGTAGAAACCATTTTCGCCATTGAACAGCGTTCATCGTCACATTCTCGGCAGTAAACATCTCAATTTTAATAACTATTTAAGTTTCAGAACAGCAAATATACGTTTTATTGACATAGGAAAAACACGGCCATTGAAGAACCGCAAGAACATTTATTTGACATTTTCATAAATTCATAGAATTCTGTATTATCGCTGATCTGACAATACTAAAAAGTAATAGTAAATATTACACTTGTAAGTTTCTAATAAAATCTATAATGTACAAATATTAAAAAGAATTATTGCTCGCTGTTTCTCCCGGTATCGAATAGGTATCTCTTTTGACACTGTTTGTTTGACTGACGGTTGACACCGAACGAAGCGAATGAATGAACATGTAATGAGTGAACGAATTTTTAATAATAGTTAAGTCTACAATAGTCTTTGATGCCCACAGATAATTATTTAAAGTTACCATAAACAAAATGTTGCGGGCGGTCTAAGGCGGGAATACAGAATACAGAACTTTTGCAGAGGAATAAATCCTAATATGAACCTCAAAGAGTACGTAGTACGTAGCTCAGCAGGTACTCGACAACCTAACCTAAGCAAGCGTTAATGCTTGTCCGTATCCGCGGATCTAGATTATCCGTTTCCGTTGATTTACGAACCCGAAGGCGGGAACGAGCGGTAGGGCCTGACTGTGTACAGCTGCGCGAAGCAACTTCAGAAGGGAATAGGGGACTAGAACCACTAGTTTGGCGCGATTTATACTTACCTACTTAGGGTAACTAGAACGAGTAGGATATAGTTATTTTTAATACTTGATATACAGTAAGACTGTAAGAAAGAAGGAGATAAGTAAGATTACAGGAGCTCGATGGTGCAATGGTTAACGCGCCCGGTCTGAGAGTGCTGAGGTTACACAACTTTCGCAAAGACCGGTCATCGGATCGGTGACCAAAAGTTAGAGTTATCATCTCGTGCTGCTACGTACTTCGGAAGAGTTCGGAAGGCACGTAAAGCCGTTGGTCCCGGCTGCATTAGCAGTCGTTAACCAGCCACCAAAACGCACAGGGCCCGCGTGGTGGTTTATATTATGGCCCTTTCTCCCTATCCATCCATAGGGAAGGCTCGTGCCCCAGCAGTGGGGACATAAAATGAGCTGATGACGATACAGTAAAATTATTTGTGACCTCTGTGATCCAGTGATTAACCGGTCTCTGACTCGTATGACGCAGGTTCTGATTCCCAGCACATACCAAGTTTCTAGTCCCCTCTGAAGTTGGCGCGATTCCCGTCGCAGTAGTAAAAAATAGGCGTCAGTAAGGCGAAGGCGGGGACGAGCGACTGTACATCTGCGCAACGAAGCAACTTCAGAGGGGACTAGAAGTTTGGCGCGATCTATACGTACGTAATGTACTCTGTATGGTATGGGTTGCTTTTAAGTATGCCTGCCGCGAAGTCAAATTCCCGCGCCACCCCGCCAATTTAGGGAGGCGCGCGTTCAGATAGCCTTCGCGGTCTAAAAGACCAAAGGCAACCCCCAGGGGTCGTTTACTGGGTCGGTCTTCCTCCTTGAGAGAGGAGAAGGCCAGCCCCAGATCCACTGGAATCTGTGTGCAGATTTTTCCCTTGGGTCAACAAAAAAAAAAAAAAGAAGTCAAATTAGTGGGGCTTAGACACCAATAAAAGAGGGGAGAAGCTTCTGGAATATCTGGTGAATATACAATTACTAAGGCTGCGTTTTACAGTAGTTGATAACCATTACCTACTAGCAATAGAACGGTAAGGGACATCACTTACTGACATGTGTCGGATGAAATCACATGTACGCTCTAAGCAGGTACAGGGTCACTGCTTGGCGACCAGTGTTCGCCACCAAAAATAATATAGTTTCATCTTCGATCATCAATGTGTATTGTTGATCGAAGAGTTTCATTGAAATTTTTGCCTCAGAATAATAAACTTATATCTCAACCACAAGAGATGTGAACGCCACTTAAAAAAAAACACAGATTTCGCAGTCCCCGCAGGAATCGGGGCATTGAAAATGAATACAATAATTTACGAAAAAAAACATTTTATTTTAAATAACACAATTCCAAGTTGAATGCACTTCTGCCCGCATCCGCATCTTTTAACACCATTACCATGACGATCGGTCAATAATCAAAGAAGCTACATCACTTTTTATATACGGAAACAGGTCACAATTATTGTATTCTACACCATTATTATACACCATTTTGTAGCTAAACTAATACCCTAGGACCTTTTTTTCATTTTTTCTTAAGTCGTTTTTTTTAATGTTTACAATTTAGTAGACAAACACCCCCAAAAATCCAGATTTTTTTTTACATTTTTCAAAATTCCAAAAAAAGTTTCCAGCCGATTTTCAAAATTCAAAGCTCACACGTGTCTCGATAAATTCCTCAACTCTTGGTACTATTTCCATCTCGATTCTCCCAAAATCCTCAGAGCTATGGCCAAAAATACGTCTCAGGCTATTTGCATCTGATAACCATTTTCAATGGTAAAAACCTTTAGTTATTGTTCTGAGGCTGACGCCGACCCTCATTTTTTAATGATTAAAGGAAAACATGTCCATCTACTGGTGCCACATACATAAGTCTTTGGGTACCACTAGTAGTACGACAGTTAAAAACACCAAATAGGAAGGCTTCAGAGTAGGTCTCAGGTTCGTTTCACACGTACCACAACCACAACACGTGGGCCGGCGCTAATTTGTATGGAAACTAATCGTAACCAAACGTAAATCGTAACTAAACGTCGCAACCTCCAGCGATACCGCGAACTAGCGGCCGACCATACATACCCAAAACATTATGTAGGTAACACAACGCAACCGCAAAAAGTTGCAGCGACACTACTCACACGTAACCACAGCTTGACCACCTTTTGTCGCGACGCCCGCCGCGCCAGTGTGGTGTAGTTGTGGTATGTGTGCATAAGCATCAGGCTAGGTGATCCAAGCTATATACCCAAGTGGTGCAGATCCAGTCGCTTATAAACTAACATGTGTACATACTTGTATTGTAGGTAGGTAGGCAGGGCCGTAGCGAAGGAGGGGCATTGTGGGGCAATGCCCTAGCTTAATAATCAATTAATAATAAGCAAAGTAATGTAAAGCAGATTTAAGACGGATAAAAAATACTAGCGTATAGTAGGATCTAGTCTTACAGTCATATAATATACAGGGTGTAACAAAATTCCCTTAAATGCCGAATGGGGTTCCACCCATCAATACGAACAACTTTTACTATGGCACCAACTTTGAAATCGCAATTTAAGGGAATTTTGTTACACCTGTTTATCACCCCGACAATTACATAAGTATTAACCTGACTCGCACATGTTCACAAATCAAGGACACCAAAATTCGATTGACCAGAACAGATCAAGTAACATTTTTACTTCCGCCCTACCTGTAACCACACTTGCCCTACCTTAAATTCAAGTCTAGCTACGGCCCTAGTTTACAAATAATATCAAAATACATAACATGTCACAACTCAAAATATGTCGAATTACTAGTTTTATAATAGTTTATTTTTCAAATATAAGTAAACTGTATAGTACGCCCTTTATGCCAGTAGTTTCTTTATGGCCGATGGACGCAAGTAGACTATATCTTCAGGGCGTTTCTGATAGAAACTCGGCCACTACCTACTTAACTTGTGGGTGCTTCAGGAAATGAAAAAAAGGAAGTTATTATATTACATTTTATTGGACGGAAACATAAATCATAAACTAAAATCAGTGCTTAATAATATTACTTAGTGCTAAAAAACTTGATACACACTTTTTTTATCAAATTATCAACTGAAAGTTACAACTTCATTTGATGATTGATTTAAAATTTTAAAAAAATTACATCTAATTGTGCATTTGCAATATATCTGTATCTGTTTGCTTTTATTTTTACCTTCAATTAAGTCCCAAACAATCAAGACTTTTAGACAAATACTTGTATTCACATGACAGTGCCAAACTTAAAAAAAGAGTAATCATTGATAACACCATTATATATCCTAGTTTGAGTAAGGCACATCTTTACCCATATTCGTTATCATCAGCTCATTATGTCCCCACTGCTGCTGGGGCACGAGCCTTCCCTATGAATGGATAGGGAGAACGGGCCATAAACCACCACAAGGGCCCAGTGCGGGTTGGCCCGCCCGATCCTCTAATGCCACTACACGTTTACAGAATACACTAAACATGCACACTAGTTTAGGCCCAAGACACCGTACTCGAAGAACAAGGGTACCTACGACGAACCGGTTCACACGCGCTCTATACCAGGTACGGACATGTATCTGGGCGCTTCTCTCCACCACCACGCCCCGGTCAACCGGAGCCGAAGTCCGAGCCTTTAGCCATCGGGTTGTTCCGCTCCAAATCCGATCCGAATCCCAGAGAATCTAGTAGGGCACGGGGACACGCACTAGTGCGTGATGCCGTTCCCTCTAGAAAACCTCCCGAAGGTGATTCGTTTCACACGGCTTGAGGAACCTTTTAAGTTTCTCGCCGCCCCCCGAAAAGCCCGGTGAAACTGAAAATGCCGTCTGAGGCAATCAGCAAACTCTCCGAGAAAAAAAGTGCGGTTTGGTGATTATCTCGATCAATTCTTCGTTTGAACGACAGCATATTTTCATTCATCTCGGCATTTGAACATTAGACGCGATGGAGGTCGGAAAAGAGAAAGAAGCGGAAGCTTCAAGTACCCCTTCTGACAAAGACAAAAAAGAAAAAACTACCAATGAGGTGAGGCAACCTGGGGAAAAGAGCGCCACAGAGATACTGAACATATTGACATTTCTTACTGAAATGAGGGATAAAAGGCGTAACGTAAACGCCAAATTGGAGACGTTAAACGCAGCCGGATATGGACCTAACGAATGGGAAGTTCAGTATAGCAGAGAAATGTGACATCAGATATAGAGTTATTAACATTCGGAGCTAGAGCTTCGACCATGGTAGCGAGAGAACCTTTGGTGAAGGAAGATTAACTACAACAACGTAGATTCGCTTATATCTCATATTAAAGATTGTTTTAATACTATAATAAAGATTGTTTTAATACTATAATAGAAGGATAAAGGATTTTTACTTTATATCTTGAGCCGAAAGTGTTATTGATTGATGGTCATTTGGCAGCCGAACCAGAGACGTTGGGAATTCCGATTCACGAAATGTGTGCAGCCGAATTAAAGCATGAAAACGTATGTCGCATGATACGTCCTTTTTGTCAGACGACACGACTGCCAAACCCAAACCATTCGTCCGGACGCGTGGCCGAAGGGTTGGACTTATCTGAACTCAGATCATTAGTATTTATCCATATTACTCTTATTGAATATTTTAAAACTATAAAATTGTCTTATAAATGCATTACATACCTACACTACTAACTAAAAAAGTAAAAAATGTTTAATCATCTAAAAATATAAGAAATTTTAACTATGCTTCAAAACGTATTACACTAATCAGATCGATAATGGACGGAGTTGGTTAGTTTATAACCAATAATTCAAAACTCAAATAAAACTTATTCATTATTCATTCTGTATTGCATTGTACAGCAATTTTGAAAATGCCTTTTGATTCCTGTTCTACTCTTCTTTTACAGGTGGCATTGTCATTTGATTGGATAATGGTAGAAGAGAAGAAGGACAAGTTTAACTTATCTTAGTGATAATAAATTTACCTTCAATTTATTATAAACTTCATTCAATAATAGTACTATCTATTCCCAATGAGAGCTTTAAAAACAGAACGAGAAATATGACCACAAATACATCTGTATACATAAATCTGATGACAGTAAATATTAAGCACAAATATGTTGCAATCTTAATTATACCTAAGGTTCATAATAAGCTGAAGTTGTCGATGCTAAACAACTTTTATACACATTTTACAATTAAATATCTAATAATGTGTAAGTATGAGCGAACAAGGCACCTTTCAGTTTTGGAATCTTTATTTAATACTATTATTGATCAACAATTATAAATTAGTCTGTAACTTTTATGTCATATCGGATTAAAAGTGTACAATATTATTAAGGCAAAGTGCTAGGCATAAGACACTTTCTGCTCATAAGCCTCATCATCATTCCAGAAATCTTGTTCAGCCAAAGTGTTATGACGGAGGTGGCACCAGCGTGACCCAAACCGGAGTATCAGAATAATAACCATTAACACGAAGAGAGAAAGAACCGCTACAGCTGGGTACATTAGTAAGAAAGCCATTTTAAATGTCACTTTCACGTTTATGCAATTCCAAATATTCTTGTGACGATGTCAATGGCTGGTGAGAGATAGACGGTGGGACCTCAGACTCTCGCTTGTGGACGTTGTGGTACTCTTCACCGTGGTAGTGGTGGACGTACTGCACCAAATGGTCCTGACCCTCGAGCTCGGTGAAGTCCAGGGGCGGCTGCTTGTGTGGTGTTGCTGACCAGATGGATACAATCCAACGATTACCTGAAATGTACATGTTTTAACATAAGTTAAAATCATAAAACTACTTTTATGTGAGTAACCCAATTATAACCATTTATACCAAGAGATTATAATGTAATTGAGGCATTGTTTAAAAAGTGACCAAGTAACATTCATTTGTACTAAAACACATCTGAATTATAGATGTAAAAGAACATGGAATTAAGAAGCCTTGTAATTTTATAAAGATACAACAAATGCAACACATGACAATTTGACAAGGCACTACTGTAAAAGGCTCACATTATCCATTTCATTGATACTGGAATTGTATTTCAGTTTATTGGAACTTGTGTTAACCTTCTGCAACTGAAGTGGTAGTCCACTATGAATTAAAAAGAATATGCTAAGAATTTAATAAGCGTAATTTAAATAGCTGCATAATTTAAATCTATAAAAATATTTGCTGTCGGTATGGTGTCTCGTGTACTACCATATCAGTAGAATTGTAAAAATTGAGCCACATCAGTTGCAGAGAGTTTAAACATTAGGTATTGGATTCTCATTATAACGGGTTCAGTACATGTGAGTAACAATAGTTTTAAGTTGATTAAAGTACAACTTGCAATGAGCGTTTTGTAAACATAAAACAATAGGTACTTCTATTGTTACATTTAATTTGAATTGAATTTTTAACTCACCTGTGTGCCTGTCAAGCCAATAGTCAGAGTACTTTGAGCAGCAGCACACAATATTCAGAATCAACAGGAATCCCAGAATAATGGAACAAATCGCTATCGCTATGTAGAAAGGTGTAAAATCGCCCACTCTTGACACTATAGGATTTATGGCTTTATATGTACCGTTGCCTGTAAAGTAATATTGAATTTCAGATGCCGACATTTTCAACAAATCTCACCTGCCGAAGAAAAAAATACAGTGAACAACACAAGCTTGGCCGCGCCTTTAATTCGAAAGCGATTTAGTTCAATTGGGCGTGGTAACGTAACGTATTTCATAAATTAATGGAAATCGGTTTTAAGAATGAAACTTAACATGCATTATTATTAAGGACAATACATACCTACATATACAAAGTGCAAATGGTAATTAATGCTTTGCAAAAGCTTTGCTTTCGTTTTGCTTTGCTTGTGCTTCCTTTCCTCCGCTCCGCTTTTTTACCTGACACATAAACGTAGTGATTACTTGCTCAGTGCCTGACACTGGCAAATGTACAAGCAGTACAGACAGGCCATAATATAAAAAAAAAAAAATGAAACCATATATTTTACGACAAATTTTTCTTCAGCCTAAACAATTACTAAACAATGTTATTATTAATATTGTTATTTGTATTTGGCCTTTGTGTCTAGTCGTGGGAAAAACATATCCCTAAAAAGATTGGAACATTTGCATCTGCATCAGTACAATGTTCCCCCAGTACACAATGGTCCATTGCTCATTGCCTCCTGGCGAAGCACTTGCGATGGACGTGGAAGCAATTACGGCCGCGGTTATTTATTTATATACGGCTTTCGAATATTACAGAAGTGTGTACCGCCACAAAGTTATTAAAAAAATGGTGCAAAAGGCGATGGTGGATGCTTCATATATGAATATTAAATATATAGTAATATATGATTTTTTTATGAATATAATATGAATATTCAAGAAAAATAAATAAAGACTAACAAATTAATGGATACTGCTAGGATGAAAAATATGAAGTTAAATTTAATGGATTGGTTATTGAATATCACTTGTATGGTGTACTATCCCAACTCTGGTATTTGAAATTACCTTGTAAAGGAGTACGTTTATTTTATTGTATGTTTTAAAATTATGATAAATGTGTGTTATGCGGGAGGTTATTAGTAATAGTAATCGTGAAACGAAACGCAAGATAGTTTCATCATCTTCTGTTTATTATGAGTAAATAAACAGAAGATGATGAAACTATCTTGCGTTTCGTTTCACGATTATCTTTGTATGGTAGAAAATATTTAATTATAGGTACCTATATTTATATCAAGTTCTCAAAGTAACGTAAGAGTAACATTTTGAGTCGTGTAACATGGAAGTAACACGAGATGGTTAAAAGTAACGTAAAATGTTACAAAAGTAACATTCTGGCAACGCTGCAAACAAATCTAATTAACCACAGACAAGATATTGGTCAATTTTGGTCGGTGGTGAACCATAGACTTTTTTTTTAGTTGATGGCTTTGTGCGATGAACCAGTGTCAACTATATTAACATTGCATTAGTCTGTTTAATTCAATTTTTTGTACAAGTCCCCTTATCTCATAATTGCTCTGAATTTCCCTAAAGTTCACACTTTGAACGGTCCGTCACTAACAAACGAAGGTGACGCGGACCGCATTTTTAAAAATAAAGCTGCGCTTGTCTTTGGCTGAAAAGGGCTGGCGATTCTTTCCATAATGGATTGATTTTTTAATCGATTCGAATCGTATCCTGATGAATCGATTCATAAAATATCAACGTCTAAAAGATTGATTTCTAAAAAATCGATTTTATTCAAGTTTGTATTTACAATGCAAATATAAATCCATTGATGAAATGTAATTTAAGAATCCAATAACGATCTCTTATCAATAAAATCAGGGATTTTTTTAGTTTAGGGAATTCGATAATAACAATATATTTTATTATCATATCAAAGTATCAGATCAGGGGGCCGATTGCCTAACTTGATAGCTTTGAGGGTGAGGCGAGCAGGAGGCGTCATCTAATACCTTCGAAAGTAATATGAAAGCAATATCGAAAGCTATAGGCTATAGCTTTCGATGTTGCTTTCATATTGCTTTGCATTGCATTGTTAGGCGGTCGGGGGACAGGTATAAAAGAAAACACTTATTTTCTAAATGTATTTGTTACATTATAAAGTTAACAATTAAAAAATAATAGCATCATAGGCGAATCGATTCATTATGTTACAAATCAAATAATTTAAAAGTAGATATTTTTCGGAAAGAATCGCCATCCCTAGCCCGGTGCCCTTACGGCACTCTTACGCCGATTAAGCGACAAAAACTATATCACTATATTACTTGATTAAAATAATATTAGAGTAAAATCGGCAGTTAATTTTTAAAAAGATAACGGGAGCTTTACTATTTGTATGTAAATAAAATAAACAATTTGAGGTAATTGAATGGATATAAAGTAATAGTAAAATATGAACACTTCATCAATTAAGAATTCCAAATAGTTATTTCAATGCTCATTAGTGATTATTCATATGTAAACTAATTTAAATGACTTACATACATGGTTAGATTTAACAATAGCAACTAACAGAATAAACTCAAAATAATAGCATTAAAGTAAAAAATAAGAAGCTTACCCTCAATTACTTATTATTCCGTAACAAACATTACCTGCATAAAAAGTATTAATTTCGCTAATTACAGTATGTATATTACGACAGTCAGCCTATCAAGGCATACAAATGAATGACGCAATATCAATCAACAAACAAATACAAAAATTCAAACTCAAAGATTACAAACGTAACTTTGAAGGAAACTAAGCACACAGCCATCTCACAAGTTTTTGAGTAATTAACCCTTTAACCGGCAACACCGTATTACGGGTACATTCAACTAATTATAATTAATTTTTTGATTTTTACCAAAACAGAAAAAAACTAATGTCGATTTTCAAGGGTGAAGTAACGATTCACTGAATAGATTCAGTCATCATCATCATCATCAGCTCATTTTATGTCCCCACTGCTGGGGCACGAGCCTTCCCTATGGATGGATAGGGAGAACGGGCCATAAACCACCACGCGGGCCTAGTGCGGGTTGGTGGTGGTTGTTAACGACTGCTACTGCAGCCGGGACCAACGGCTTTACGTGCCTTCCGAAGCACGGAGGAGCTCGAGATGATTTATTTTTGGTCACCCATCCGATGACCGGCCTTTGCGAAAGTTGCTTAACCTCAGCACTCGCAAACCGAGCGCGTTAACCACTGTGCCATCGAGCTCTTCGCTTCATCGATTCAGTACTACATATTAATTTAAAATTTTGAGTTTTTTGGCCCGAAAAATCGATTTTTGATTAATCGATCTCAGATCGCCATCCCTACTGAAAACCTTGCGAAAGAAAATCGCGGAATCGCCTCCTCCTACGCCTTGTACGTGGCTGGGCTGCTGATTGACTGACAGCGGTGCCAGATTAGGCGAATTATCGCCATTTAGGCTACCTTGAGGGGTCAAATGGCGACCAAAAAATCCAATCGGCTACCAGTAGCCATTTAGGCTACCTAGAAAAAAAGAACGGGCTATTTAGGCTACTTCAGGATTACCCCAAATTTATTTAAATAATTTCTTGTTGATAATTGTATGCTTGTAAAGGAACGTAATATGCACGTCCACCGTTCTTTCCATGCGTGCTGCTTGCTTTCATATTGCATTCTACTATTCTACTTATGATATAGTATCTCTGAGTAGTCTGTGTATGTATACTACTACACGCTACCCGGACAAATTAAGTGGCACCTCGCTGTGATGCAATTGCCTAGAGCACCGCAATGAGACGTAACGAATCCAGGTGTCAATTTAATTCGTCCGGGTAGTAACAATAAAATTGAATGAACTGGCGGGCGGCGGCGCGCGGATTTATATACTTAGTGCTTGTTTCATATATGTAAAAAAAAATTGTTTCCCACACTCACACCAATTATTTAGTCCCAAGAAAAGCTTCCTTATGAAATTCAATAAATGGTTAACTAGACAACGAATAAAAAAAATAAAAAAAAGATAAAAAGTTTCTTATTGTTTATTGTGTGAAGGTTTTGTGTTGTTTGATTTGATCAAAGATTCTAATGGGTAAACTCGGTAAAAATGCGAAACACTATCGCAATGAATAGGAGAGAATTCCTTTATTGTCAAAATAAAAAAAAAAATAGGCGATTTAGGCTACTCGGTAGGCAAAATTAGGCGAATTGAGTTAGCTCATATCTGGCAACCCTGTTGACTGATGTTTAGTTAGTGTTGCGCATGCCATAGACAGAGAAGAAACAGTCAGTGTAATTTCCTAACTACAACCTATAACACCGAAAATCGTTTTTAGTCAACAACCAAAAAACTTTATTTTTATTACTTCTAACGAATTCTATTACTTCTAACGGTGCGAACAAGTAAAAGACGAAAATCATGGAGTGGATGGTACCCGTGAACGAGTTGCTGAGAGAGAACATCACCAAAGTTAACTACACATTGCTGCCCCCGGGCTTTCGGGGCGATGTGCGAACTGTAAGGTACTGGTAAGGTACTGCTAGTAAGGTACTTTGTTTCCGTTTATATCTTCTATTAACAACAAATTTTCATTGAAGAATTTAGGCAGTGTTGCTTGTTTTCTTGAAGTTGTAAGAGCCAATGGCGTCACTATGACACACCTTCAAGTCTTCAATGCCATTCAAGGAATTATGTGGTGTGGGATGTATTATCAACATAATATATTCAAGGATATGACAATGTGTAATAGAATAGTATCTGTTTTCTTTCATTTGGAAAACAATCCTATTGAGGTCCAATTAGTAACAGAACAGTAACTATCTAATTAGAAAATAATTTTAATCACATTTAAAGTTTGCTTTCAACTGTTTCTAATTAGTTTTAATTATGATTTCTAATATTACTGAAAGAGAAAAGCGATTTAAACTATATAGTACCTAGGTAATTGACAAAAATATTGTCACACTTTAGATAGGTGGGTACACTAAAAAAAAAAATCAAATAAAATAGCCTTTATTCTGTGTTAATAATATACCTGATACAATATACATCTTAAACTTAATGTCGCAACTCAGTGAGCCTTTTCGGCATAGGCCTCCTCTAACTGTCTCCATTGCCAACTGTCAGATGCCACTCATAACCAGGATGTCATTTTTAGCTCGCTCGTTTCTGGTATCATCTCTTATCTTGGACAACAGACTGGCACCTGTTTGCTCTATTTATTTTTAGTGCAGCGAAGCATGTGTCTGGTCCATTTCCACTTCAAATGATCAATTCGAGTTTGTATATCTGTCAGCAGCCTGAGTCCTGTGTCTGATGTCAGTGTTCAAAACTTTATCTTTAAGTTTTATAAGTACTTAACATGCTTCTTCATAAATTCATAAATTGTGATATTGTTTTTATTATTATTTATATAAATAGCTTTAAATTTTAAAATACAAGAGCTGCTGAAGGCTCTGCACTGCTGATATAAAGGCCATCATATCAGTATAAAAATTAAATGAATTAATTTTATTATATGAATCCGAATAAAGTATGACATGTTTCCAAAATCAATGTTACTATTCCATAAGCACTTATTTAGAATTAAAATGTGCTATTTCCAATATATCTTTTATTAAATAGATTAAACTAATAAAATACCTCGAACCTCTTTAAGAATAATTATTTTACTTTGCAATCTACATAAATTGATGAAGTAATATAAAAATGACAAATTTATGTTTTTTAGTTTTATAGCTAATATGAAAGAGTATGCTGGTTTATATGTTAAGTTCTGCATTTTGAAACCATATTAACGTGCCAAATATGAATGATTTTACATGTTTCAAAATAAGTCACTCGTTGGACCTCAGTACAAAGTTATGTCATCACTTTTGCTAACACCTGTCAAATCAATCAAGCTTTATTTTAAGGATTATAATTTTAACTGAATAAATGATTTTGAATTTGAATTTGAACAACCAGTATGTTTTCCAGCCATATGATGCCATTCGCAATTTCCTTGATCATCTGATCAAACAAAGGGATATATTGTGTACAAAATTAATTTGTAAATTGGTGTTTGTTGCAATAAAAACATTTTCATTTTCATTTTCATATATGGCCCAGGTACACATAATTGCTCACATGTTCAAGCTTGCAGCCATTGATATTAAAGTCTATAGCTACTAAGTTTGTCTTAACTTTTTCAACTTGGTTGAGTTCATTTCCAATCCAACTTAGCCACTTTGCCTGCTAGGTTTTGGATCATGTATTCCAGTAGTTTTGGGTCCTCTTCGAGTATCAATAGGTTATCAGCGAGTCTAAGGCGAGTTCTGTTTGTATATAACTCTTTCATGGGTAATCCATTTGCATTTTTTTTATTGCTTTTCAATCTTATTCCGAGCACATAAAGTTCAATATTAGGTAGCATCCCAGTCCATTTCCTAAAAATTAACTAGAACACTGCTAAAAAAATAGCTTTGGCAGTGTATTGCCCTGCCTAACCCCTCTGTTGATTGGAAATGAATCACCCGTCAATTCTAACTAACATAAAAGATACTTTAGTTTAATTGGGAAGTTGCGCAAGATGTATCTTGTTCAGATATAAAGCATTTGTAGCCTTGCCTATAGCCTTTGAAGGGCTACATAGGCTGACGGAACGGTCGCTTCCTGTGAATGGGAGGCGACGTTGGCGTGACGCAGTTAGAGTGCACGCCGTGGTGAATAGTGTTCTCGGGGCCTATAGGACTTAGGCCCCGAGACTAGGCCTAAATTTAAGCCTATTGTTCGTTTTTTATGGCTATGGTAGTATAGCTAGCAGGTCTTTAAAAGGCTTCTCACTTTAAAAAGCCTATATATACGTTTAAAAAAGCCTATAGGCCTAAATAGCCTTTTAGGCTTTTTTTATGACTAAAGACTCTTTTAAGTAGTAGAATTATTTTAAAGCTATAGGCATTTTTGAGATTCTGACTTAGTATGAATTAAACAAGATTTATTTTTGTATTGTATTGTATTTATTTTTATTTATTATTTATTTTACAAAAAAAGGCTATGAAAAAGGCCTAGCCTAAAGGCTTAAAAAGCCTCTTTAGGCTTTTATTCCGCTCTAGCCCTTTAATTCATAGGCTAGTCCTAAAAAAAGCCTAGGCCTCGGGAACACTAGTGGTGAAGGTAGGCAATCCAGGTCACGTGATAGTTTGGGGATTATGTCAATTAAATGTTAAAATCGTTTGGCGGCAGGGCTATGCAGGAGAGCCTGGCCAAGGTGATCGATGCGCTGGGCGAGCAGTCGGCGGTGGCGCAGGGCCTGAACAACGTCATCACCACCGCCGAGAAGCTGCGGAATGCGCCCACGCACACACTCTACCTGCTGAAGGATGCTGCAGCTAAGGGGTGAGTGCTAATAAAAAAAAATAAAAAAGTAGAATTAACCTGTCGCCTGCAGACCCAATAGAATTTTAATTATTTAGAGCACTGATCAGTGCTTGCCGCAGATGACAGGTTTTTATTTTAGGCTTTGTTTACACTGTCTTGTCACTGTTTTTATTCCGTCAACTTCTTCCTTATTTGTTTATATTATTAAAAGATAACACTAATGCACAATATTTAGGTCTCGTTTTCTTAGTTGATACTGTTTTCCATATATAAAAAGCACTTTTACTATTATTTAAGAATAAAATGTACGGAGCAGTTGTTTTCGTTGAGAGCAGCGCCCTCTGTCCTCTTATTATTTATTTACGTTACGCTCTAGAACACCTTCGACGGAGCTTCGTTTTTCACACGGCTTGAATGATTCTCGCCGCCCCCAAAAAGTCAAGTGACGCAGAATTCCCGCCTGAGACAATCGGCAAACTCTCCAGAAAGAAGAAAACCAGTCTTCTTACCAACTAGGATTCGAAATGTTCGCCGTGGCCGATATAAGTCTGAACTATCATCATCATCATCATCGTCATCATCATCATCATCATCATCATTATAAAGTAATTAGTAAAATAAACGCACGTAGAGTGGAGGCATTTGCCCAAAGCAGTGGGACGCAATACAGGCTATTAAAAAAGCAAGTAGGGCCGTACAAAGTATTTTTAAATAGAACAGAATGACAAAAACACAAGTGTTGAAAAAATTTCCACAGGCAGGATTTGAACCTGCACCCTTCTGACATACCGGGTCAGGTGCTCTCCCAATTGATTTGTTTCGCAACAAAATTTGCGTTACAAACAAAACAAAAACTGTAAAGAATGAATTTAAAAAATTGGCAGAAGAGTAGTACAGGCACGAGCTTTAATATGCACACATTAATATACACTTTTGACTTTTATTCCATTGTATTTATTTATTTATTTATTTATTTAATTGGCACAACTACAGAATACAATTCAGTACATTCACAACAGGTAAACTAATTCTCACATTAAAATTGAATTCCGGTGATTGTTGCGCACCGCGTTTACATAGAATAAGTAGTTTAACAAATGAAAATATTAAATACTTATACTTTTAACAAACAAAGTCTAAAAAAAGAGTTCAATAACAATTAAAAAATAACAATTTAAAAGAAATAAGGACATAAATTCTTACAACATGATAAAAACAGTTACCATACTTTTAATACATCATTAATCTAAATTATTGATTGTAGTGTGATGTTGACTTGCAATTTTAATGTATGTGTATAGACTCTGAGAAAATATATCTAAGTTGCTCACATTATTGTTGTAAAATCTACACATTCGATATAATGGATCATTGAAAGTAACATTATTGTTGCAGTAAGGCACAGAGAATAATTTAAATTTTCTCATACTTCCACAAGTTTTGATTGATAAGTGACTCAACAAATCTACAGCGTCCCACCGATTATTAATAATTTTATAGAGAATCGAAAGATCCTGAATCGAACGTCTGGACATTAACGTATTCATTCCAAAGAACTTAAGTCGAGCTTCATACGTAGGCAACTTACGTCTCATGCCTAACTTAGAGATTTGAAAAGTGTCCTCCTATGATAGGGCAATTTCCAATATTTAAACGTTGTAAAAGAAATGGCCTTGCTGAGTTTCTTACTGGCTCTTCTCAGTACAAGGTCTCCCGCCCAGAAGACTTCAGTGGCGAAGGGTGGATATCTAAAGAAGGGAAGCCGCACTATAAAAAATGTGCAATCCAAAAACCTAGCACCAAAAAACCATATCAGTCAAAATAAAAGTAGAAACAAAGACTCATCCATTACTAAACATATATAGATAGCTCATTAGGAAATGATATTTATTTGTATGAAGTATCATCACTAGCTCATATATGTCCCCTCTGCTGGGACACGAGCCTTCCTTATGGATGGAATAGGGAGAACGGGTCATAAACTACCACGCGGGCCCAGTGCGGATTGGTAGTTGTTAACGACTGCTAATGAAGCCTGGACCAACGGCTTTACGTGCCTTCCGAAGCACGGAGGAGCTCGAGATAATAAATTTTTGGTCACCCATCCGATGACCGGCCTTTGCGAGAGTTGCTTAACCTTAGCACTCGCAGACCGGACGCGTTGACCTCGGCGCCACCAAGCTCCATCTAATGTTATCATTAACATGATTATCGTCTTTGGTAGTCAGTGACTGCGGTAGTAAAAGCAGCCAATATCAAAGATGTGTTAAATGAAGATGTCTTATATTCCTGCGAACTAACAAGGAACCAACGTTGTAGAACCACACGTCCCCCATAACCCCATTAAGAGCGCTGATACTGTGCGTGCGAGCCTACGCTTTCCCGGTTGAAGTAATTGGCATGACCTAGTAACGCCAATTAGCTTAAAGGTGCTGCCACACTGCTGTTTTAAAATGTTTACAAACGTTTTCTAACGCTAATACATTTACTAACAAATGTTAGGAATTGTTACATTCTGTTATAAATTGTTAAATGTTTTGAGTGCTCCTACACCAATGGAAAATGTTTATAAACATTTATAACAGTTAAAAAATCGGCTTGCTCGCTGTTTGTATGTACGTTCCGAGGCGTCTACACGAAAATGGAAGAAGATTTTCTCATTGGATTAGCTTTTATATTTTGTTTTAAAAAAAGAAAAACGCCAGGCTCCACACTCCGCATATCCTGCTCTGGCCTGGATATATGTTTACAAACAAATGATAACAAATGTTTTATTATGTTACATTTGTTTAGAAATGTTTACTAACATTACCTAACATGAAAACATTTTCTCACATTGTGATCGTATGTTTCTTAACAAATGTTTACTAACGTTAGTAAACATTTTTAAACAGCAGTATGGCAGCACCTTTATGAATCCTGAACGCAACCCGTATCGCATAGTGGACATGAGCACATTTACGTACAGCGCAAAGTATGTACAATCAAGAGCATAAAAGACATTGTAACTCTTAATAAATCCAATTCAAATTCAAAATGATTTATTCAATCTAGGCTACAAAATAGCACTTATGAATGTCACTATGCCATCGGTTCGTAAGTCTACCTTCCCTGGCTTCCCGTTAGAAAATGGTCAACATGATACGAGTACTTCATGCTGCACTGCGCCCGGTCTGCGAGTGCTGAGGTTAAGTAACTATCGCAAAGGCCGGTCATCGGATGGGTGACCAAAAATGTATCATCTCTCCTCCGTGCTCCGGAAGGCACGTAAAGCCGTTGGTCCCGGCTGCATTAGCAGTCGTTAACAACCACCAATCCGCACTGGGCCCGCGTGTTGGTTTTTGAACCGTTCTCCCTATCCATCCATAGGGAAGGCTCGTGCCCCAGGAGTGGGGACATAAAATAAACTGATGATGGATGGTGATGATGATGAACATTGGATAGACCTGAAGTCTGGTATTTCAATTACGGCTAAATAGTTTAGCGATAGCCTGATTTGGAGGTTAGGACTATGGGACATCAAAATCAGGTCATCGACACAAGATTGTGAACATTTTACAATAGCAGAATCTAGAACAGCCTCCTTGCGGCACGCGAGTTGTCGTGTTTTCTATCAAATTTCAAAGATTTTATGTCTCTGTTTTTTATTTATATGTGCTAGTCGTTGATCCTATTTGAAGAGCACGATGAAGGTTAAAAAATCAAATTAAAAGTAATAAACAAAAATAAAATATAAAATAAACGCCATCTGGTTCGTAACACGCTAAGCTTGCCTGTCGCTAAACATGAAAATAATAAAAACGTATAAAGTCTCGATAAATCACGTTATATTTTATTACATAAATGTTATTATTAGTGATCATAGTCTAAGTGGTCAAAGTTAAAAACGATCAGGGTCCTAAGACTTTGATCATTCTTTTTTTTCGAACGAACAATCTAAACTTCGAGTTGACGGTCTATTGGTCTAAGAGTGTCATTCGTTTTTCTATGATTTAGCTTTTTTTTATTATTTATTTTTGAATATTTCCACTAAGACTTTGATCATTTATACGATTTATGTTTGGGTCTGAACTTGAAAAATATTAAATATATAATTATAAACATAAAGTATTTTTATTTTTTTTAGTAAATTATATAAAGTATTAGCAGTGATTTTAAGTCAGAAATTATTATTATTGTGTCATTTCTTCAAATACTTATGAGTCTTCTAAGTTAAGAAATCAATTATCTTCAAATTTGTAAAAAGTGACTTTGATCGTTCTTTCCCTGTACTCTTCATTTGTTAACAAAATCATTAACGCTAAAGAGAGAACAATACATTAATAATAACCCTCTTTCTGACGCAGTCGGGTAAAAAAAAACACGTGCGGTCAGCCTTGTGTCCATTTCTTCACAATGAGGCTCTTATCTTCTAATGGGTTTCCGACCGCTCCCTTAGATCGTTACTTAATACTTAGGGATTTTCAATTTAATAATATCGTCGTTATCACATTTTTGGAATAGGATAGGTATTATAGTTACTATAAATGTATACAGCGAGAGAGAGTAGCCGCGGATCGCGCTCAGTAGCGTGCACTTGAAGAGGCATACGTCCAGCAGTAAGCTAAATTATAAGGCTGATTATGATGATGATGATGATGATTAATGTATAGTATATTGGTGCATTATTTACCCACAACCTATATCAATACGCTGTTACCGTAGCCACAGAAGAAATAATCCGTAGCGCAGCGGGCTATCAACATTCAAGCCGTAACATCTCAGCAAAGCCTTATTTGCATTATTTTGTTGCATCACTTGGTAGTTTCATTAATAAGTAGGTAAGTGTATTCATTCGTTCTCTTTTTCTTTCTCTCTATAGTTTTTGTGATAGTGTACTTTGGTTGTATATGCTACTGAAAAGCTAGATACGATCAGCTTAACCTCTCGTTATCCATAAAACCAGACACAATAGAAATTCAATTGTTCAATGGCTCCACATGGAGGCACTGGGAGATATAAGATTAAAACAGAAGGGAATACTGTTAACATGGAGGAGGCCTATGGTCAGCAGCCCCTATCCACCAGGATATAGTCTGAAATGATGATGATATATCAAAGACTGTGTACGTGCACGTTTTTGGGATGCCGATCCGACCCGAAACCCTCGGAGAATCTAGTAGGAAAGGGGACACGCACTAATGCGTGATGACATTCGCTCTAGTCTAGACAACTTCTGACGGTGCTTCATTTCACACGGCTTGAGAATAAGAACCCTTTAAGATTCTCGCCGCCCCCAAAAAATGCGGTGACGCTGAATATACCTATATACCGTTTGAAACAATCAGCAAACTCAAAAAAAGCTCTTGGGATGCATTCCCGACCAAATCAATGCAAGTCTCTATTTTATATTGATACTAGCGGCCGCCCGCAGTTTCACCCGCGTGGTTCCCGTTCCCGTGGAAATATTGGGTTAAAAGTGTGTAAATCCTATCTGTTAATCCAGGTTATCTGTATGCCGAATTTTATCCAAATCCATCCATCCGTTGCAGCGTGAAGAAGCAACAAATATACACACACACACAAACTTTCGCATTTATAAATGTTGGCGACTGGCTAGTTTGAACCTTGTTTTTGTATATTTTCTTTATGGTTTGTTTTTACATTTTTTTGTATTTTGATCGTTGTCGTTCTGTGTCAGCCACGATCTGTCTGTTCAACAACTGATGTCTCTATTTTGCACTGCAGTTTGTAAGTAACTTTATTATTAAATACGTCGAAATTAATACCACCATCGTCTTTTTCCATTTCGTAGTTATACAGTATATTAGTGTGATTGTTTTGCTAGTATATACCACCTTAAAGTAAATAAATAGCGTTTGATTACAAGACAAACGCACGATGTAACATGCATTACTAGGGCAATAAAGACTGCAATTTATACATAAGTTTTTATAAACAGCAGCTACTACGGAGGTGTATTAGTCGTTATTTAACGTTTCTAACGATTGCGCCGAGGTATTAGCATGCCGTGGTAGGAGGGCCGTGCCAGTCGCGCCCCTCGCCGCAGCCACGAAATAAGAACACCTAGAATGTAAGCTTAATATTGGGTCCTTACCTATGAAATTGACGTTTTTTTCTCACTTATTAATAGGTGTATTACTTCTAAAAGTCAATACCGGTTGTTAATATTATTATACACCTTTAATTAGGACTATGTTACTTAGGCTTCAGTAATAAACAATGATTATTCATTGTCTGTCTCATTTTTTTTTAAATTGACTTTTTTTTTTGTTTTGCGGAATTGACTTTTTGTTTCATTGTAGCTTTGAAGCGACTTGATTTTTTTTCTTTTTAATGTCTGCTATATTTAGCTAGTGAAACAAACACACTAACCTTAAATTTTTATAGTGTTAACATACATATGTAGATTTTAACAAAATTAAAAAAAACGTTAGTATGAAAAATATAATTTTATAAAAAATCTTCATACAACACGTCAATTTCATAGCTAAGGGGGCCTAATACTTATAGCGCTCGAGCAACGCGCACATTTTCCCGAACGGCTCGGAACAGTCCGAGCGCAGCTGTCGCGAGATTCCGTGTTCTTCAAAAAAAGTTCGAGAAAACAAAATGTGTTATGACGTAATTTGTGTCGTTTTACCTCGACTCACGCTCGACTCTTCCTCCACTCAACCTCATTGAAGGTACCTCAAGAAATCCGCTGTTTACTGACTTAGAATACCGATTTGGAGGGACCCTCGAAATTTTCCGTCTTAGAATACGTAAGACGTTTCCTCCAAACCACCTCGACTCTATCTTGACTGAGGAACCCTCAAGGAAAGTTTCCGAGGGTCCCTCCAAATCGGTATTCTAAGTATACATATAATACAACAATGCTACAAACATTATGTTATGGCGACATATTTAGATAAGATGGTGGTAGCTAGCCAGGCGGACAAACGAGTCCTACCACCAACCAAATCGAGTACACACCCCGCTGAGAATCGTACCCGGGACCTCTGGGCCTAAACCGGTGGTCTTAGCCACTAGACCACAGAGGCGGTTAAAATTGTTTACCGTCTGCTAACTGGCTTCGCCTTGCAACTAGGGTTGCCAACTGTATGGTTCAGAAATCCGGGAGAAAAAAAACAAATGCAATCAAATATTTATTAGAAAATAGTAACAAATTGCACTTTCTCAGATTGAAATAATTTTTACAACACGACAGGTGGGTTTTTTCTTTAAAGGTGTATTTTTTTACGCTGCGGGCTGCATTCAGTACCTTTTGATTAGTTAGAATAAAGTCATAAAACTCATTACATTTTTTTTAAATTTGTGCATGTCTGAATTTCAGACTTGACATGCCTTTCATTAAGGCGATTTCGACTTCTCGACCATAGTTCGTTAACTACGCTGAAAACACGTTCGGCAGCGGCGTTTGAGACCGGAATCGATAATGTGAATGAAATACGTTTTTTTATTTCTTTGCCTGATTCATCCACAACACAGTTTTCAAAGAAATGAACCCAACGCATATCAACCCTTTTGTTTTGCTTGCAATAACTTCACGAACTTCTCGCAGTATACAGTAATCATCATACAACTTATCCTCATTTATAGGCAAGTTTAGGGAAGAACTCGGATCTTTTAATTCAACCCACTCAATTTCTTTAGTCATAGTTAAAATGTCAAATTTCTTGTAACGAAAGGTGTCATAATCGTACCATTTATTTAAATATGTCAAACAACGCTGTAAATATTTTTCTGTATTATTTTTAAAAGAATTTTGATCAGCAATCGTAAATTTTCCTAGAAACTGCGTTGCTGACTGGACAGTCAGCGTACGGACGTAAAACTTATCATTCGGGCGGTCGAAGTGGGCGATGATTGCTGAACGCCGAACGCCGAACGTTACCGAGAAAAACCGAGCTAGTGTCACGGGGCGCGGTGGGTGACTTCCGGGAGATTTTAGGTACGTTCCTGGAGCCGGGAGATTTCAAAATCGGAATGCATTTTTCCGGGAGAGTTGGCATCCCTACTTGCAACGTCGGTGGAGATACAGCTGGAAGGAGGTCGGGAATTAGGTCGGTGGGGTGGGTCGTTGCCGTTGGTTGGCTGGTAGATGATTGATTTAAAATTACTCTTGGAACAGTTTATCTGAGAGAATCTATTGATGTTGAGTAGGGACTTGCATTGTACTTTTTAATATGTATACAATGTTTTTATATAGAAAGAAAGAAAGAAAATACATTTATTGACACACACTACAAAATTATTACACGATATTTACAATAACAATACAAAGCAAAAACAAAAGACAAAGTGTGGCCAAGTAAGCACGTGCTACAGCGACATAAGCCGCTGCAACGCTGGTATTCAGGAGGGGCCTAATCGGTGACGTGTCCACAAAACAATCAAACATAGACAAAAAAAAATAGAACGATAAACAAAAAAAAAAAACAATAATATAAAAAGACACTAAACATGAAACACTGCTCAACACCATCTTGGCTGTTTGTTTGTATTCCTGTGCTTAAATTAACATTAAAATAAAAAAAAACAAAGTTTGATTTACGTTGTACTAAAATAAAACGTAGTGACTACTTGCTCAGTGCATTATACATACATACATGTATAACGATGATATTCACAACACGTGGCTAACATGGACAGTACAGACAGACAGTACACTCAAAATAATGGACAAATTCGCGACAGACTATTTAAAACTTAGGACAAATGGAACATAGAATTATTATGTTGTTAAATTTATAATAAATTACTACAAAATATTAGAGAAATGAATTTGTGTAAGTTTAAATCTGTCCTATTTAATTGGTTACTAGACATGTGTTTCTATTCGATTAATGAATATTTAAATATGACATGAATGTAATTATATTTATTATTATCAATTATTAATGTATTATTATTCAAAATGTTCTATTATTATTGATTGATGAATGATTGTTTTTTTTTTCTGTTTTTGATTATGATTCATAAGTATTCCTAATAATGTTTTTATTCACTGTTCATATTATGTGCAACTACAATTTTAAAAATTTCCACACCGTTTGAGAACGGTAGAATATGAGGCATTTATAAGTGTTTAAAATCTTGTTTACCATTTTCTATGGAATAAATGAATTTGAATTTGAATTTGTAGTGATGCGTTAGAAGGGTAATTTGATGAATGAACGCCTCGGTGGCCGAGTGGCAGATGCTCGGCCCATTAGCCCAAGGTACCGGGTTCAATACCCAGGTCGGGCAAAGTGTGTTTCGATTTTTTCTATGCATTACCCGGGTTTGTGGTCACCAACCCGCATTTGGCAAGCGTGGTGATTAAGCCATTACCCATTTGTAATGATGACTTGAATTCAATGATGGAGGCTTGCCTTTGGCTTGCTTGAGTAGTGAAACAGTTATAGGCTATTTATTTACTTTATACTTACTAGATTTTTAAATAATCAATTTAATGGCGTTCGATCTGTTAGCGAGAGTCAGCCCCTGACATGGCCAAAACGTCTTCCGGGTACTCAATCAAAACGGTATGTCTAGGATACCTACCTTATACTAAATAGTTTGTTAGAGGCTACGTCAATATGAAAGAAGTACCTACCTCCCTATTTTAAAAACGGCTGACAAAATGAATTGAGTTACTACTCTTTTATGCTTGGTGCGAGTACGTGACCCTGTCATGGTCATTTACATTTTTGCAAGATTCACTCTGATTGGTCGCTCAGACTAGAGAGTCTCCAACAATGTCATCGTAATCATCGTTTGACATCAAGCCAGATAGCCGAGTAACGTAACGCCATAATTATGCAACGTCTCTCTGCACAACAGTGAACTTTCGAATTATCTAGCCGTGCGTCACCCGCGCGGGCGCCGAGCGGAACCGCCACGCTTCTTGTACGAAAACGGTGAGCCATCATCTAGCTGTACTCAATATTGGACTGTCTGACCTCCTTCTATAGAGTCTATTTTCAATTTGTTGTTCTCAAATGTTTATCTTTATTTTTGTGGAAAAGTCAACTGTTCGTTCGTGAAGGGGTGTCTGGGTTTTTTACCTCATTAATGCGACCGTTTTTGGCATAGATAAAGAACTAGACAGCTTTACCGTAGCCGCACATTAACATTACAAATACTGTCTCTTATTATTATTTAAGACTATATACACATAAGTACATTTATCAGTCTGTATTCTTCAAATCTTTTCCCTGGAATTTAAACGTATGCATAACAAACAATGCTAATCCTATTATTGAACTCTAACTCATCACACGAGATCTCGGACCATCTCGAACAAGTCCGAGCGCAGCTGTTGCAAGATTCAGGTTGTTTAGAAATGCATAAAGCTTTATCTTCTGAAGTTTCTTTATTGTGTCATAGTTTTCAAGTCAGTTTATGTGGTGACTGGTGAGCACAATGAGCTAAGCTTCACAAAGCTGCCACTGTAGGTCGAAAAGCGAGACTATCATATTCAACTATGGTGAAGACGGCGAATAGACAATTTTGTTAGTATTTGGACTATTGGATAGTAACAGTGAACGCGCCAGTTTGAATGTTCGGCCCTGAACTGCGCCGGCGCCGTCACGGCTGATCGGGTTCGGATGGAACTTGATACACAGAAATCTTGTAAGTACTTAGGTTTCTTGTAAAACGTACCTATATGCCAATGTGAAGGCGTCAGCTGGTATTTCGGTGCTTTGATGTTAGGTAAAGGTTCCGTGAGTTTTAATGAATGAATACATTATAATAGCTGGCATCTGTCGAATTCAAAGTCAGTTTAAATTCGTTTATTATTTTAAACCATCCAAATTTTTTAAAACTTTCTACCCATTGAGTTGTCTTTAAGTTATGAAAAAGAATGTGAAATATGGCGTAAGAAACTGCACAATGTTTACAAAAATAGGTAACGTCACTTTTTGAAAAAAATATGGCTTTATCAAATTGTGCAACATAAACGATATACTCGTAGAACCTAATTACCTACCTACCTACTTTTATAGAGAAGTTGTATCGGAATTGCTATCTGTTCACTGTTCACTGTTCCTGTCTGATCCTGATTTCATATTACCCCAAATTGGAGGTAGCGGCATAAATCGGTATGGGAGCCTAATGGTCGGCAAAATTGGTGGTGGAGGACTTCGATGGGGCGCAGTGATTAACGCGCCCGGTCTGCGAGTGCTAAGTTTAAGCAACTTTCGCAAAGGTCGGTCATCAGATGGATGACCAAAAATTTATCATCTCGAGCTCCTCCGTTCTTCAGAAGGCACGTAAAGCCGTTGGTCCCGGCTGCGTCAGCAGTCGTTAACAACCGCCGCACCGCACTGTGCCAGCGTGGTGTTTTATGGGCCGTTCTCCCTATCCATCCATAGGGGAGGCTCGTGCCCCAGCAGTGGGGACATGAAAGTGAGCTGGTGATGACCATTTTGGTATCGTAAGCTTGAACAACAAACTTAACAAAAAAAAACCTAACAGGATCAATTCAATTCCTTCTTTGTTCTGGAAACACTACAAAACACCAATTGTATATACGACTATTACTTTTTGCTTTGTTTAGCCGTTTAGCGGCTAGGTGACGTTTCGGACACATTATATTCGGACATAGCGTCCGAATTGACACTTTTAAATTTAGTGTCGTTTCGGACACATTATATTCGGACATAGTGTCCGAATTGACACTTTTTAATTTAGTGTCAATTCGGGCACTATGTCCGAATATAATGTGTCCGAAACGTCACCTAGCCGCTAAACGGCTAAACAAAGCAAAAAGCAGCCAGTTTTTTCTCCTTGTTCCGACGAAGTGGTTTCCCATACACGCGGTGGCCGTTGCATGTCCCGTCCCGTCGTATCTCGACAGCACGGCGTTTGATTTACGGAGTTACATGCACTGTTATCTATCAGTCTGCATCAGTCAGGTCGCACTCTACAGGCCAGTTTATACTTGTATCTAGCAGCGATCAGGCGCGTCACGCTATTTAACAGCACGAAGTAACGTTTAAATTAAATACATATCGCACTAGCATGACGTTTGACGAAGGATAAGTCTGCTTCACTTTCTCGTTCAAGTAAATGATTTTTTTTATAGAAGCAAAGCGTTATCGATGGAACTTGTGAAACTAAATAAATGTAGTTAAGTATAAGAGTCTTCATACATTTCGGTATTCCATTCAACCTACTATGATAAATTTCTTTTTAAATTAAGTTGGGATTAATTTATTGTTTATTGCAGCTTTGGAACTGGTAATATAAAGCTTGCTAATCGACAATATATCATAGGTGCTATAGAGCTCGTTAGTAGGGAATTAGTTAGGTCAAAAAACCTCACACTCATTCTTGAAATCGGCATATCGGCATGAGACGTCTACACGAGCTTTGACCCTCGAACGAGCAACCTTCAAAGTCTTTACAATAACTTAACCTACGTGTTTTGACCCTTCGTAATTATTATTCTAACCCGCTCTGTGTGTACTTAATACAAAGACATTTAACTACTCTTTGACTTAATACCAACTATCTCAGACCCAGTAGCACAGATTAGTTAATAGTTACTACGTAAAGTACCGGGTTCGATACCCACGGGTTGTTTGTACTTCGTTTGGTTGGTGGCAGGTTTTGTTTTAAGTCCTCCTAGCTAGCTAGCAGCTACCACCATATTATCTAAAAGTGTTTCCATAACGTTAATGTTAGTAGCACCGTTGTTTTTTGATAGTTAAGAGATAAGACATCTACCTATAGTTTCTCAGTAGTTGAGGATTTCGGGAGAAGTGCGCTTCCACGTTCGGCCTTTTCATCACTCAACATCAGGTAAGATGAAGGCTATGTGGCTATATAAGGAATAACAAAAAGCCTTGTACGAGCTGACTGCTTTTTGTTTTTGAAGATTTTTTTTGAAGAGAGATTGGCGGGGGCGGCGAGAAACTTAAAGGGTTCCTTAAGCCGTGTGAAACGAATCTCACCTTCGGAGGTTTTCTAGAGGGAACGGCATCGCGCACTAGTGCGCGTCCCCGTGCCCTACTAGATTCTCCGAAGGGGGATTCTCAGATCGGGGAGCGGAACAACCCGAGGGCGCCTCTAAAGGCTCGGACCTCGGCTCGGGTTGACCGGGCCGTGGTGGTGGAGAGAAGCGCCCAGATACATGTTTGTACCTGGTATAGAGCGCGTGTGAACCGGTTCGTCGTACCCTTGTTCTTCGAGTACGGTGTCTTGAGCCTAAACTAATGTACATGTTTAGTTTATTCTGTAAATGTGTAGTGACATTTAGAGGATCGGGTGTTTTTGAAGAGAGTTTGCTGATTGCTTTAAGCGGCATTTCCAGCGTCACCGGACTTTTTTGGGGGCGGCGAGCAACTTAAAGGGATCCTCAAGAACACCATCAGAGGTTTTCTTGAGGGAATGGCATCACACACTTGTGTAATTCCCCGTTCCCTATTAGATTATCAGAGTCGTTCGTATCGGATCGGCGAGCTAGCTACACACAGACAAACTAGTCAAGAAATAGTCTTACACAAATGTATCTTACTTATTTCGACCCTTCGTTCGTCAATACTATAAGGCGCTACCTCACTGGCCGGCCACTCAAAGGCATGCGATCAAACCATCGCGCTAGCACTCGCCGCCACGCTTTGCATACGAAATTGTTATTGCCGACTAATGTCCACTCCAATGAGCACAGCGAATTTTATATTAATAATCAGCACTTTCCTTATTTCTTTTCACCAGCACAGCTCTTTTTGTTTTCACTTCTGTTGCTATGTTATTATAATTTGGCGCTACGAATTGTGCACTGTTTAAATTGCCTTATTGCGCGTTGTAAAGTTTCGAATGCATGCCATTTTTGTTAACGTCATGTAAGTTAAGATTTTAAATCAAGAAGGTCTAAAATGACCTGCTTTTTATTTTCATATTGGTACATTATTTTAGATAGCAGAAAAGCACATTATTCTGATTAGTTTTCTATTTATTATTATTTATTTAAAAATGCACTTCATTTCGTTATTTTATTTTATATTATAGTTCTTTAAAATACTGGTCAGTAACGTGCATTTGAACAGACCTACACGTGCTGCTCTCCGGAGTCACCGCTTCACTGTCTCAAATATTCAATCGCGCACTAAGAAATTTGGTGACTCGTTTCTCCGTCGCACCTCCAAAATATGGAATAGTTTGCCAGCACACGTTTTCCCTCCGTCCTATGATATGGGGTCCTTCAAACGAGGCGTGAAGAGGCACATTGTGGGCCGGCAGAGTGAGGGTAACTGATGCTGCGTTATTTTCACGCTGCACCAGCGTGAAAAGCGTTGTCGTCGCATCTGGATTCTATATTCACTTAAAATCAGATGAAATGGAGTTGCCGTGCTACGTATAAAAAATGATGATGATGATGATGATGATGATGATGATGGTGATGATGATGATTTCTTCTGTTCTACTTCACGTATATTGCACGCTTGACTTGATTGTTATAAATAAATAAAAATAAATAAATAAATAAATGTTTCCCACACTCACGCCAATTATCTAGCCCCAAGAAAAGCTTCCTTAAGAAACTCGTTATATGGTTAACTAGACAACGGATAAACATACTTAATATACTTAAATACATACTTATTATACATAGTAAACACCCAGACCCGAAACAATATAGAAAAACAGGTATTTCTAAATTGATCCGACCGGGGATCGAACCCGGGACCTCAGAGATAGCGACACCATGAAAACCGGTGTGCAAGCCACTTGACCAAGGAGGTCGTATGACTCGTGTGAACAAATATATTTACAGACAACTGCCAAAGCACATTCTGATTCACATTAGAATGACGGTCATGATGCCTCAGGCGGCTTTGTGGGTGTTAATGACACTTGAGATCTTAGCTGACCTAAGTACCTTCCTTAAATAGTATTTATTCTTTGCCCATTATGCCCACGATTTTATTAAAAGGCCCAACACTGTTGTTCGTACATCCCAATATGCCTTCAAGTCTTGTCTGTAACTATTATTAGTTTAGTACCAATTAGGATAATAAAGTTTACGTTTTATTTGGGAAAATAAGATGTCCTTCTCTTCTTTCTTAATTGCGATGCCCGACTTAAATGGGGGATTATAACTTTCACTTTTTAAATCTTAATAATAACACAAAGGTTAACAATATGATTGCAATTAATATTGAATCATTAACTTTTTTGCTTTTTCTTGTATAAATTAAAGTTTGCAGTAAAAATGGTCATTTCGCTTGTAGATACAAACAATACGAACAGTTATTATTTGTGGAGTTTCTATTTGTAATCAAGTGAAAATAAGTGCATTTATTAAGCACTTGTTTTACCATTTTAGTAAATACTCACGTAAGATCCACCATAGCATAGCATAGCGATTTTTAAGCAAGTAAGTACTTTATTTCGCAAAGAAAAAGGTTACAGTTTATGCAGGTCTTTATATTTGCTTATATGTACATCGAACCAACTGAATCATGACCCACTTGCCTGATTATTCGTTTGAAACTTTCAAACTTGTAAGATCTATCGCGTATATTGCACTTCCGACGTTTTAGGTACTAATAAAATTACGTCAATACAGGTCGCAGACCTATGCAATTTTAATCTTTGTCATCATTGCCATAAAACCACATTTCACACATATACAGTCATTGTTTGAATCTCGAGCTAGTTCTCGCTTATTTAACTAAACTTTTTGATGATGGAAAAAATATATTTAAAAAATGGGGTGTTCTACAGTGTGTCATATTATGTCAAGTTGTCAGTCAATTTGAAAAAATAGAAACTAAATAGTAAAATGCTTAATAATTTTTAATAATGGCTAATTTAGAAGAACAAAGAGCTCGGATTGTAGTCTTTAGTGAGGAAGGCTATGGCATACGGGAAATATCACGCGAATTGAATATTTCTCGGAATACAGTGAGGACCTGGATCAGACGGCACGCCGGAGAGGGCATCCTCGAGGACAGACGACGTCATAACCACGGCGTTCGCCGACTCACGAACGAACAAAGAGTGGACATGCAACACCATTACGAAGAACATCCTTTTACTCCCACCCGATATTTTGCGGCACAACGTCTGTCTACAAACTATTAGAAATTATTTGCACGGCACTGGACTGCATTACAGACATTATGCTGAGAAAATAGCCTTAACGGATGATCATAAAACAGCGAGAACGAATTTTGCAAACGCTTATTTAGACTACGACTGGACTAACACTATATTTACAGACGAAAAAACATTTCGATCTTCTCAACACGGTCGCTTAACTTTGTGGCGTTACGATAACACGCAGTACACAGAAGATCACGTCGTGCCTAATCAGTTATCCGGCCGAATTTCAGCGAATATGTGGGCGTGGATGGGTATCGGAGGAGTAGGTGAGCTTGTCCATATTTCTTCTCGGCAAAACGCAATGAAGTATGTCGATCTATTAGAAGAATCTATGTTACCGACAGTGCGAACAGTGTACCCGCGTGAAAATGTGCCAGTATTTTCCTACGTTCATGACAACTGTCGAGTGCATACCGCCAGGGTAGTCTCAAATTGGTTTGATCTGCATAATGATGAAGTTACTTTAATTCCATGGCCGAGTAGATCCCCAGACCTCAACCCAATAGAAAATTTGTGGGGTTTGATGGTCTAAATGTGGGATAACAGAAACGAGAGAACAAAGGAAGCAATTGAGCAACATTGTAACGAAATTTGGGATTATTTGAGAGACAGCGACATTTGCAGTCGTCTAATAGGGTCAATGCGTGACCGATTACAAGCCGTTATCGATAACGATGGTGCACACACTAGGTTTTAGATACTGAATCTTATAATTTAAATTAGTTCTGTTAAAGATTAAATAAAGTTTTTTTCATTTCACAAAATTTAATACTCTTTTTACTTATATAGCTTGAAAGACCAACAATGGCATGTTTCTGTCCTTAAAATACTTATAGGAATGACGTGATTGAAACCTGTTAATGAATTAATCTAAAGTTTATGCTGGCACTTCACTTGGCCGTATTTGCCCAAACATGACTGCATTATTTTTGATTTTATATTCTAGAGAAATAAATGCGACTAATAGTTGAGCAAATTTAATACGGCCAAGTGAAGTGGCACCATTACGTTCGTAGAAAACTTCCTATACTTACCTACGTAATACAGATAAAGACAGAAACATCATCTCTTCTTTTTCATATACGAGCTTAGTCGAGATACTGTCCGATTTATTTAACAGTGCACTCAGTAAATGTCAGTGTCTAATCAAATGATAACAAGTTCGTTACCAAGGTAATAAATCTTCAAGCGAATTTCGACCTACTTGCATTTAAGGGGTTTAGCAAAATAAGCTTATGGTGGGTCATAATTCAGTTGGTTCGATTGTATATAGGTAGATGTATTTGCATACAGTTGAATGTATTATTCGTCATGTGTTGCCATTCAATGATTTCTCTTCGATTCTCAGGTTGGCAAAAGGCAAATTATTTCTAGGGAATTTGTAGGGTAGAAAAAAAAAATTGTAAGTGTATGAGGATATGGTATACGAGTGAAAGAAGCATGGAGCGCTGTCGTTCACAGCGAATATATATATCAGCGGAATAAATTATAATCATCATCAGCTCATTTTATGTCCCCACTGCTGGGGCACGAGCCTTCCTTATTGATGGATAGGGAGAACGGGCTTTTAAACCACCACGCGGGCCCAGTGCGGATTGGTGGTTGTTAACGACTGCTAATGCAAGCGGGACCAACGACTTTACGTGCCTTCGGAGGCACGGAGGATTTCGAGATGATACACTTTTGGTCACCCATCCGATGAGCGGCCTTTGCGAAAGTTACTTAACCTTAGCACTCGCAGACCGGGCGCGTTAACCACTGCGCCACCGAGCTCCTATAATAATTAAATTATAATGTAATAAAATAAATTAAAAAAATAAATGTTTAGCGTTTTGTTATTTTTATATTCCGTCAGTAGTGTGTATTCGGGAGTTCTGGCCCACTTGTATGAATAAAATCATCGCGTCCCCAACCCTGTTCTGGTGTGTCGGAAAGTCGTTTCAAGGGTCGACCAAACCTAAAAAAAAAAAAAAAAAAAAAAAAAAAAAGGAAAACCCCCCCATTTGAATCGATTGCGCTGGGTCCCAGAGCGATATCTCTTGCCGTTTCCGAGTTACGTTACTCACGGATGGTCCTTCTTCGTTATCTAATTACCTCTATTGTTAACAATAAGACGACCCTTGCTCCTTATCTAATTGCCTCTATTGTTAACTATCACTGTGTTTTGGCGATTACACCGTCGGACCGTCCACAATTCTTTCTCATTATCTAATCACCTCCATTGTTCGTTAACAATTGACATTGAGGAGCTCGATGGCGCAGCGGCTAGCGCGTTCGGCTTGCGATCTTGCCCGCTAAGCAACTTTCGCGATGCCGGGTCGCCTGATGGGTGACCAATTCAAAAACATCTCGAGCTCCTCCGTGCTTCGGAAGGCACGTTAAGCCGTTGGTCCCGGTTGATGTCGTAAGATGGCAGTCGTTAAAACCCACCAACCCGCATTGGGCCAGCGTGGTGGGTTATGGCCCAATATCCCCACGTGCTATTGTTCACGTGGGAGGCCTGTGCCCAGCAGTGGGACGTTTATAGGCTGTTGATGATGAATTGACATTACTTTCCGATATCTTAATGTATTTGGTCGTTTAGGCAAGTTGTTGCAAGAAACATTTCTAAGGATCTCAACTAATATAAAACGCATGCGCATTATTGTGTTCTTACGAAGTCGTGCTTCAACCATTCACAAAACGGAGAACCGTTGCTAACATAGAAATAATTTAAAGATATAGCACCTCTGTTTATAGTTGACTGCTGCAGACAAACAGATAATCTGAAAACAGTTCCTATTTACCAGATAAGACTACAGCATACTGTCTTATTCTCAACGATTGCATTGTTGAATACAAACCACTAAGTAACATCGTAAAGAAGATATCATGAACGTAGATACACTTATAGTGGATGTTCAAGGATTTAAAGATATAAATAACAATTTTATTGTAAAAGAAGTAGCCATTGCGAGCCAGGAACATACACAAACTTTTTTGGTAAAGCCACCATACTCATTTCATCATCTCACAGAAGTAGAAAAGAAACGAGTCAGATGGTTAGAAAGAAACCGAGGAATTAGCTGATGTGAGGGCTACATAGACTACAAGGAGTTTCATCGTGTTATCATACCTCATCTGAAGAATAAAAAAGTTATTGCAAAGGGTTTTGAAAAAATTAAGTGGATCAAAGATTTATGTGCAAACTGTGTGGTAATCGATATTGGTGAAAAGGGATGTCCTAATTTTTCAATGTTACAAAGTAAATTTTGTAAAAATAAAACGGACTTTAGTTGTGTAAATCATAAAATAAACTGTGCATTAAATAATGCTGTGTGTATTAGAAAATGGTATTATGATAATAACATGTCTAAATTTAATTTATTTTGATTTTTATATTATTATCAATAAACTGATTCTTTGTGTTATTTACATGGTTATTTTATTTGTCATACTTATGCTTCCCTGTTTTACTGACTTTGAACTAACTAGATGCAGCAGAATGAAATTGAGTTTTAATCGAACTACAAATATATTTTTTCTATCATATTTATTATTTAACTTAACATAGCTACTATTACTTAAATATTTGTTATGACTTAACTTTGAATTCCTAATGCTATGAGTCTATGACATATAGGTTTTTTTTTTTTTTTTTCTGTGGTAGGGGATTAAAGTAAAAGGCATTTTATTTTTGTGTACAGTTTTATTTCATTTTTTTACTTACAAATTTTTTGCTTACCTTTAAACTATGAAAGTCTTAAACATTTGCTTTAACATTATATCATTTTGAAAAGTATCATCAGTAAACATATCAATAAAATCTGTCATACACATACCTCTAAGTTTGAAATACAAATAAAGTAAACAATATTCACCACAAACAGACGAAAATACACTTTGAATAACTTTATGATTATAAATCCATCTATTGGTGTTTTTCCTTAAAAATGATAAATGATAACTTTCAGGTTTACGACCAAAAGTATCAAAGTATTCGCCAACTCCTTTATTGTTGATATATAATGCTATCCAATGTGATCCAGGTCTAGTATCAGGATCAAGATTACTAATCATATAGAAAGGTTGTGTAACATGTATAGGAATGCGATTAGCCGCATAAACATTGAATTCCAGCAAATGACATAATTTTTTTAAACATTTTGTTATTTCTAAGGTATTCATAATAACATGAAAACATGTGTCTTCATACACAATTAGGACTTAACTACTAAAATCTACACTTATGTTCCTATTTTTATCTATTTCTATAATGTTATCAAACTCAGCATAAACAATACAATTAACAGTTTGTGTTAGAGCTGTCTCAAATCTAACTTCTAACCGAACACTTCCATGTCGAATAAGATTCCAATGAGCTGTTGAATTGGCAGATAAATCTGGAGTTAAGTCAAACGCCATTAGACAGTATCCATTAGCGTAATCAGCTCTAGAAATACCGTTACCCTCATTTAGGAAATGAATTCCTGTTCCAGAGAACAAAGTATGATAAGTTGATGTAAACAAGTTGTTGCTAAAAACAGGTTGTAGAGCTTTGGAAGGAATCTGTGTTCCATCGATGTATAAACAAAAAGAACTAATACCATAATGATCGAAATCAAAAGGATTTTTTGTAAGACATCCATTAAACGCTGTATTATCTACAAATCCTACTATACATCTCTTTGGTACTTGACCAAGGAAAATATTATCAAGAGTTTTTCCCTGAATACCTGCTGGAATGGTTAGAACTTTTACTTCAGCCCTAGTAATAGGATATTTAGCTGAGGTTGATAATAAAACCTTTTGATGGGCGAGCAGAACAGTAGGGTTTACACGAGCTTTTCGAATCATAAGTGTGGCATCAATAATGGAAACTTTTAATTTTACATCATTAGACGAACACATTAAATTAAATGTATCTCGAGAACGTACTAATTTCACACACATTTCAACACCATTAATTAAAAACTTTTCTTGGTTGAATATGTCTCCATGTAAATGTCCTATCATTTCGACCTCTTTACTTTCCTTTACCAATTTTTGTCTAATAGTAAATCCTTTATTTGACTCATCAGTTGAATTCATTTTTTCTGATGTGTCTTCATACCAGAGTCCACATGTTAGGTGTGATTGTTTTGCTGATGGAGCATAATTTAGTAGTGTTTCAATGTAAGCTCGATAGCCATAAGTATTGTTTGGAGGTGTTATCAGTTTTTGATTTAAATAAACATCTAACTGGCTAAAGAGTGAGTGTAGCCAATTATTAACCGGAGCCACAGTAGTTGTTGCTGTCAGAGGTGTTAAATCCTGATTTAGAATTTTTGCTTTTATGTGTATCAAAGTGTGTGATAAATCTATGTAGTCATCACCACTTCCAGGAATCTGAAATTCGATTGGTCCATCATCACTAAGCGATGAAATTGGTTTGTAGTGAACCCACTGACCACTTTCAATACTAGTCTGAGTTGACGGTAATGCAAATAAATCCAACTCGGACTTAACACATTCACATGAATGATTATGCAAAAAAGACATTATTACAATTATTATTATTATTATTATTTTTTTTTTTTTTTACACTGAAAATATGTCGTTAGTTTTTAAATTATTGTTCTTCTTCTTCGTTTTTTTCAATGCTCTCCGTTTTGATTGCTGCGACTGACTGATACTTTGTAACTGTTGTCTTTTACTTTTATATCCCGAACCACTCATGACTTGATCTATCTTTTCATCTGATTTCCTTTTTAAATTTGAAGTTGCTTCCTTAACACGATTTCTTACGGATTCATTAAGCGGCCTTGTGTGTACCATGTCGGATAAAAGTCCTACACCAGCATTTAATGCTTCTTTACCGATAACTTTAGCCCCACTCGACAATAAAGGTAATACTGAACGGAATAGTCCACCTAAGAAGCTTCCAATACCGTGTCCACGTTGATGTGCTGCGCCCTTATAAATCACACCAACTCCGGAACCGGCTTGATGCGTATAGTAATGTTCATAAGGGCAGATATTATTGTATTTCGGATACATTATTATTTCCGCTTAAAGTGTAGTTTAACACAAGCCGTTCCAAATTGAAATGGTACGTTTTCTCCTGTGTTCGTTCTTATATCTACTTCTATTGTATCGAACTCTCTTCGCATAACAGATACATAATGTGGAGGTGAGAAGATGTGCATTTTATTTGATCCATACGTATATTTAGCTGGATCCAATGGTATGATTCTTAATAATGAACACATGACATCACCAACCATCTGGGGTTCGATAATATCACAGTACACATATAACTGTGATGGTAATCCTAAATATAAATTAGCAGGAAATTTACTGACTCTTTTAGTAACCACATTAGTATTTGGATCAAATCCAAGTTGAAGACTTAACTTTGGTGAAAATTGTAAAGAAATAATTTTATTATCTTCATTAGTGAGAGTAATGTATTTCGATATCTTGTCATAACGTAATATAAAAGCTTCTCTGGAGTTACATGCTGTTAAAACATCTTCAATGTTTTCGTAACTGGATGCCGGTATATGAGTTTTGTATGTCACCACCGACTCATTTCCTTCATCACCTGGAACTTGCATTCTTTTGGTAACGTACACAATATTTTCATGATCTTGAACAGTAAACATGGTACAGGGATATTGAAACTCTACTATGCCAACATACCATTCTCCTTCTAATTTAATCGACTTCGGTAATTTTGTACAGAAGTTGGTGGTTCTGTTTTCAGGAAAATATGACATTGAACTGTTACTTGGTAACGTTAAATAAAAACTATCACTCGTCATATTTTCTCAAGACTTGAAGCTAATATCCAACTATTAAACTTATTCGGATAACCTTTCCATTTGACCAACAATTCCTTTCTGAGACCAGAGTATCGAGTACTCAGTATTTTATCTATTTTATACTTCGAAGAGGAATCATGACTAACCTTCTGCAATTCCTTTTCATAGAAAGTTCCAGTAATCGTTTCATTTTGTAAATCTTTAAGGGTGTATACCACCCAAGGTGACCTATCTATAATCGATGTAATAACAAAGATTTCATCACTCCAATTAGTTTCATAACCTTTTTGGAATATGTGTTTATATTTTGTGATTCTAACGTAATCACCAATACTAAATTTTGGTTTGTGTGATTTAGATAATTTTGTACTATCACTATCACTATACAAATTCCGCCACACAGTCATAATATTACTTGAATTAACATCACAAGGCCTCATTTTTATACTTCTATGAAAACTGTGATTATAGGAATATAGCAAATTGTCTAAGATATCAATGTAACGATAAGTATTATTATGTGTAAAGTAGCGCCACATTTTAGTCTTCAAAGTTCTTTGGAATCTTTCGACTATACTTGCTTTAATATCAGGGTTATTAGTTGTGTAATAATTTATGTTATAAGTTTTTAAAAACATTTGAACATCTTTTGAAATAAACTCAGTCCCTTTGTCTGATTGCAAATGTGTGGGAGTCGCCTTTGCTTCAGATAATATACTTGCAAGACATTTTTTCACTGTAACAGAATTTTTCTTTCTCATTGCTCTTGCAAACGCATATTTACTGAACACGTCAATGATACACAAAATATAATTAAAACCATCATTATATTCACTATAAGATCGCATATCACTTAAATCGACTTGCCAAAGTTCATTAAAATTAGATAAAATGTATTTATTTCTAGGAAACCGTCGTTGAACAGGTTTATGTAGAGTGTAAGTTTCTTGAGATTCTAACCAATTTTTTACTTCTTTTCTAGTCATTCGATTTTTCATAACATCTGTTATTTGATTTAAACTTCCATATCCAGCAGGATGAGAAATGTCATAGTAAATATCGTTAATTCCTAATATGGAGTCCATTTCTCCCATTCTATTTTCTTTTTGACTTTTTCTTTACGCGTTATGGTACTTGAAGGTGGTGTAGAATATTCGTGATCTTTTTCTACGTTAGATTCAAATCGATTTCCAAAATTCGGAGTATTAGACATAACATTGATGCAAGTTGCTCTTCTTGGATTACCGATGTAAGTCAAAGGTACTCTTAATTCCTTTAATGCCTTAGAAAATTCTAACCACCCGTTTGGTGAAGAATTTTTTAACGGTCTTATAACATCGTTGAGTAAATCAACTATGTTGCTTTTATAAATTTTCTTGTCATCGATGTAAACTGTTCCTTTATCATCCCAATAAATTTTTTGTTTATTTTTTAATAATAAATCTATTAAGAGCTCACCTTTTGCTTTGTATGTCTTGGGTAAAAGGTTTATTAAAAGACTTTTAGAATAATTAATTTCTTTATCTTCAGCGTTAGATTCGACTACCTTCGAGGAGTCTTGTATTGCTTCTGGAGGGCGATCCTCACGGCTTTCTTTTTTTATAATTTCTGTTTCATCAAACGATATTATGGGTATTTCTAAAGGCTTTCGATCTTTGCCAATAAAATACAAATATCTTTGTAGTGTTTGTAAATATAGGGGCCATTTTTCTCGATCATCTATTTTCTTTTTTAAAACATGATTCATTTCTTCGTCGAGTCGTGATAAATTGTTCACGTTTCTGTTTGTGTTATCATTTTTTAATTTTTCTATTATTTCGGGTTCAATTAATATCATTTTTTTGGCATTTTCCATAGTAGTTATTTGGTGACTGATCCTAATAATGCACTCAATACAGCTCCCAAGATAATCGGTAAGAATGCACCACCTTTTTGTATGATAATGTTTTTTCTCGTTCTATTTGCTCCTTTTGAAATAAGCTTTCTTAGAATATGTTTATATTTTTCTAGTTTATTTTTTTCTTTTGTAGGAATTGTTATTTTTCCTTGAAGAACGTTGTGAATGCACTCACAGATGCAATGTAGTTCTTCTTGGTTACAAGATTTTAATAATGCCTTTCGAAACTTTGGTTTAAGCACATGTAATGCTTTTAAAAAGTTTGTATGCGTAGTAACTCTTGGTATCATAATTGTGGAATGAAGTTTTTATGTTGGCTACCACTGTATTTATACCCCTTCTTAGATACATAACAAACGGTATATTCATTCGGAAATATATTTGTTTTGAACCGATACACATCATCAGTGTTTTGTTTGAGGTCAATCATTAAATAACCATATGGTTTATTAGTAGCATCTCTATAAGCCTCTTCAACCAGTTTTGAGTTCTCAGGTGAAATTTGACGACTTAAAAAACGAATTTGTGTTCTATCTCGAGGATTTTTGAAATATATTATGTAACTTGAGTTCAAGGAAATATCACGTTGACCTTTACCCTGATGAAACAAGTTTTGAGTTATGTAAAATACACTTAAATTTCGGTGGTGACTTCCCTTAGTAAAGATATCAACTACCCGACCATCACACTCTCTCATCAGATCATCAATTATTATAAGTTGGGAATCTTTACCATCGAACATGTTTAAATCAGGAATTCCCTGATAATAAGTAACATCACTTAGGTTGTACAAAGGTTGCATTTCATCATAACACCATAAGACATTTTTAAACTCTGTATTACATAGTTGATTTATATTTTTCAGGAATTCACACACAAAGTTCGATTTACCGCAACCACTTGGACCAGCAACAATTGCGGTGAATGGATGTTCAAAATGAAACATGATTATTAACCAGACCAAAACGTCTACTCTGATCGAAGTGATGTAGAAGTATGATCAAAAAATTGATAATAGTTAGAAAATAAAACATTTTTTTTGTTAAATTTTTTGAATAATTTATAATTTAATACCATATACACAAAACAAATGGTTGCATTTCATCAAAACACAATCAGTCCTTTTATTTTTTTAAATTCATTAATAAATCTACACTATAACAGCTAATAAACTTAAAATTAAAACTTGCTCTTACTATCTAAAATTTATTTACATTTAATTTACAATTTATAATGAGCTAATACACTTAAAATTAAAACTTACTGTTACTATCTACAATTTATTTACAGTTAATTTACAATTTAAAATGAGCTTGATCTTACAAATAAATACAATACAATAAAACCTGAATATCATTAAAATTATTTATATCTAGATACAACATTTTTACATCGGCAACCGCAATTTATAATGACCCCATGCTAATGTGTCTACTTTATTAGGTAAGATATATCTCTTGGTGTCATTATAAGACAATGATATTTTATTGATTTGCTGTGTGAAAATTATATGCTTAATTGATCGAAATCTGTACATAGTGTTGTATTGAATGTTTCTATTGAAAAGACAAGATTTGTAATTTTTCATTGACATCCTTTGCGTGACGCTTTTATTAACACCCTTAGCTTTCGTTGTTAATTTTGTTTTCGTTTCAATTGCATACATTTTTGATCTTAACCCTACAAACTCTTTAACAATTTCACCATTATTTTCGTCTTTAAAAAATCCTAATTTCTTTTTGTTAACTTGTGGATACTGGTGGATATTATCAACAGAATAGTTAGATGTATCGAATCGTGTATCTATGTCGTTTCTAATATCTTCATAGAAATTATTAGTAAATATTTGATATATGAAGCTATCGGTGTCTGTGTACAATAATTTGATTTTGTTGTTAAATTTTTTTAGCATGTATTCGTAGTGAAAATCATACATGAGAGTTTTTGATATGTCTAAAATAGATAAGCCTAAATAAATTGGTTTATCATAGCAAACTTTAGTTTTTTTCAACTGTACCGCTACCAAGTTTTCTGAAAAAACTGAAATGCTTTGAAATTCAGGTTTGGCAATTAGGTCTTGGACACCCAAAGTTTTACCGCGATTTTCCCAGTGAGTTAGTAATTTTACGTTCACTCTTTTTTCTACGTTTTCCATGGTTTTACCAAAAACAGAATTATTCATTAGTTTATAAAAATCTTTTTCAAAGTCTGAATCTGCTTTTTTTCGTTGCTCAGTGTTCAAATCTATGTATTTTTTTAACCAAGGACTCTGTGTAAACTTCAATATTCTATGAATTTTAGTTAATTTAAGACCCAACTTAAGACATTGTTTTAGGTTTATATAGTGAATTACATATTTTTGTTTATTATTTAAATTTGGAATAAGCTTTTTTTCTTCTGATCCCCCTGCGTATATATTTTCGGGGCATAATGGCAAGTCTGAATGCAAATCATGAAGTTCTGCAGGATATTCCAAATCTACTTCTAATATGAAGCCATATGGAGATGTGTCAGAAACCTCATAGTTTGTCTCCGGACTCACCCACTCAAAACCTCCTTCAGGAAGGTACTGTGACATAGCCCAACCATATAGATTGTTTGCATCAAAATAAGCTAAATAAGATGTAGGCTCATTCTCATCAAAATCATCTAAAAATGGGTTATTGGCCTTAGCATGTCGATTGCTACATTGAGATATACCCCCTCGGATCCCCGATTTGATAAAAGCTATCTGATCAATATCTGTTAATAACTCTAATTTTATTTTTGTTTGTTTAAGCATGGCATCCCAACTCAACCCCGGTGCTGTATAATAATGACTAGGATCCAAACCATAAGTTGTAAAACATAGATCGCGGAAATTTTCAAATACATCAGCTAACAACAAAACATCAGTTTTGAGATACAGGTTAGAATAATCCAACATGTTTTGACAACCAAAGTGTTGCCAAACATCTTTAGCACGATTATAGTCATCATTTGAAATTGCTGTATCGGTAAGTGAACTATAGAACTGATCTTGATTAGGTAAGGTGGTTAAATTAAGACAGTCATATGAAGTCATGAACTCATAAGGGTAAACACCCTTTTTCCGAAGACGATTGAAATCTTCCTTCGCAGGAAAGTTGTTTTTTAGTTCACGAAATTGTTCGTCTTTTAAGATTTTGGCTAGTTGATCTAAGCTGCATGGTAAAAATTTGAAAGAATCTACAAATCTCAAGCTAACTTTTTGATTGTTTATTGTTAGATGTTTAGTGAACGAAATATATTTTTCTTTATTTTGTGGAATTATATCGACATTTCCTTCAACAAAGTTCAGTGCATGTACAATAAAATGCGCATCGTAATTACTTAGATTGTGTAAAAAAACTGGAATATGACGGGGAGCACGGAATTTCTTTTCACATACTTCATGTGCAACACCTCTGAAATCTCCAGTTTGCCAATCAAAGACTAGAACTTTTTCACCGCTTAAATCAGTTTCACAAACGTGACAAGTTTTTGCATTAGTTACACTGTCAGTATCAACAGCTGAGAGCGGTTTAGGAGATTTTTGAACACAATTCTTTTTACATATTAATTTTAAGTCTTCATGCAATCTAGTCATAAACACTTTAGCACAATCTGGTCCACTGTATGTTACATATTTAGACAAACTATCATCGAATGAGCATTTGATGTAATATCCAAAACTGTAAGGCTCATGTTTTTGAACGTTATTGGTGTACGGTTTTAATGATTCATTAGAAGAAGTTTGTAAAGGATTTAATAACGCTTCAAAATCAGCATACACAACAAAAGGGATTCTCATTGTTTTTTGAAACTTATCAAACGTTAATTCGTCATTTGATACAGGTTTTCCAAACCAATTTTTTAAAGTTTTCTCACTGTTTGGTAATGTTGTGGTTATGTGCGAGCAGTCATGTTGTTGGTGATTAACTAATCTATCTCTAGTTGTGAAACGTAACAAACATCCATCGCATATGTATACAGCACCATTTTTTTTATTAGTCATTTGTTTACTAACTAGTCGGGATAAGTTTTTGATGTAACAATAGTGTCCATTTATTCCATTTTGCACATATAAAAGGTTGACATGTGTGCTTTTGCGATTTTTTGTAAAATAAAGAGGCCCAATGACTGAATGTTTCTTTGATTTGTTATCAAATTCTAACCCGAAAACATTAATACTGATGTTATTTAGCTGTTCAACATTATGTATGTCATTTAACTTAACGGGGAACGATACACCAACAAATTTAAGCTTATTTAAATGGGTACTGTAGGAGGATGTTCGCTCTGCATGTTTGTTTGAAGGATATAACGCTGAGAGTAATGCCCATTTAAAACATAAATTATCTGCGTTTCTTACGTTAATAACTGCTTTTTTATCTTTAATATCTTTAGGTAAATCAATGAATGAGGTACCTCGTAGTGGGTTAAACTTGTTTATGTTCAATTCTATACATATAATTTTAGTAAGACTCCATCCACTATCCTTTCTTTCAAAAGCACTTATTTTGTTCGCTAGAGTATCGCGTAAGGATGTCATGAAAATATTCAAATCATCGGTTTGGGAAATTATAAAATTGTTGGTTTGAAAATCAAATGAATTAGATAAGTTCTTAGTTTGTTGAACAAAATCTGCATGTAGAACACAATTTATTTTAACAGTTACATGTTGATTAAGGGTCTCATTTATTAAGAAAAACATATCATTTTTAACTGACTCCAGAAATGATTCCGGTGTTTGAAAGGAGTAGGACTGTTCTTTACTTTTAATTTTGTATGTAATAATACGCTGACCAAAAGCTGACTCTACAACACATACATTATCTAGAGAGTTGTGCGATTTTAAAACATTATTTTTATGTATATTGCTCTTAGCATGATTAGAAAAATATCTTCTGCTAACATGTGTATTACAAGCTTCGCAATATACCTTGTTTGCCGTTGAAGTCAATGCATCTTCTTCATTTCGCGGTCTTTTGCTATTATTTTCGTTTTCACCACCAGTTTCGGTACTTCTTTTGAGCACTCCTCCATGTCCCGTTTGATGTGCTTTTGATGATGGTGATGAGGATGATGATTGTTGACTGTAAGAGAAAAAAAAAAACTGACTGAATTTGTAGTTCTCTACCATAGTCCACCATATGTGCTCATCGTGATAGGTGGTGAACCCATCGTTGCTTTATGCTGTTGGACGTATGTGTAGTCTTTAATCCGTTAGCCACCTTTTACGGTACCCAAGGAAAGAGAGGGGGTGATAGTATTCTTTCACTGCTACGTGACACGATTAACATTAATATCATGAAGTTGTAAAATCAGAGATTATGCTCGATGAAGTAAAATTAATGTTTAGGTACTCACCTAACACTGTTTTCAACCATGACACATATTTGATACAGCTCATCGTCTATTTTTACAGCTTGTTCAACTTCTTCACAGAGCTCCATCAAGTCTACATTTTCACAACTTTCTATAAGTTCCGAATTTATTTCGTTCTCAGCCTGATTCACGAAGAAAGCACTAACACATTCACGATCCATTTTAACAGCAAGTAGCAGCAACAACGTTGAATTGTAAGTGATGATCACTCTAGAGTTGAAGGTCCTATTTATACACCTAGTGCTAGGATTATACTTTGTGAATGGTTGAAGCACGACTTCGTAAGAACACAATAATGCGCATGCGTTTTATATTAGTTGAGATCCTTAGAAATGTTTCTTGCAACTTCGAAGAGTAGTCACTGATAACAATGACAATCAGTTTTTACTTCCGATAGTTTGGAGAATTGGATATTCCCTTTGTTATGTTGTAAAGGAATTTAAGAAAGGTGATTAAGACCACCTGGGACTCAGTGCAATCGATAAGAGTTTATTGTCATTTGTGTCATAGACTCATAGCATTAGGAATTCAAAGTTAAGTCATAACAAATATTTAAGTAATAGTAGCTATGTTAAGTTAAATAATAAATATGATAGAAAAAATATATTTGTAGTTCGATTAAAACTCAATTTCATTCTGCTGCATCTAGTTAGTTCAAAGTCAGTAAAACAGGGAAGCATAAGTATGACAAATAAAATAACCATGTAAATAACACAAAGAATCAGTTTATTGATAATAATATAAAAATCAAAATAAATTAAATTTAGACATGTTATTATCATAATACCATTTTCTAATACACACAGCATTATTTAATGCACAGTTTATTTTATGATTTACACAACTAAAGTCCGTTTTATTTTTACAAAATTTACTTTGTAACATTGAAAAATTAGGACATCCCTTTTCACCAATATCGATTACCACACAGTTTGCACATAAATCTTTGATCCACTTAATTTTTTCAAAACCCTTTGCAATAACTTTTTTATTCTTCAGATGAGGTATGATAACACGATGAAACTCCTTGTAGTCTATGTAGCCCTCACATCAGCTAATTCCTCGGTTTCTTTCTAACCATCTGACTCGTTTCTTTTCTACTTCTGTGAGATGATGAAATGAGTATGGTGGCTTTACCAAAAAAGTTTGTGTATGTTCCTGGCTCGCAATGGCTACTTCTTTTACAATAAAATTGTTATTTATATCTTTAAATCCTTGAACATCCACTATAAGTGTATCTACGTTCATGATATCTTCTTTACGATGTTACTTAGTGGTTTGTATTCAACAATGCAATCGTTGAGAATAAGACAGTATGCTGTAGTCTTATCTGGTAAATAGGAACTGTTTTCAGATTATCTGTTTGTCTGCAGCAGTCAACTATAAACAGAGGTGCTATATCTTTAAATTATTTCTATGTTAGCAACGGTTCTCCGTTTTGTGAATGGTTGAAGCACGACTTCGTAAGAACACAATAATGCGCATGCGTTTTATATTAGTTGAGATCCTTAGAAATGTTTCTTGCAACAACTTGCCTAAACGACCAAATACATTAAGATATCGGAAAGTAATGTCAATTCATCATCAACAGCCTATAAACGTCCCACTGCTGGGCACAGGCCTCCCACGTGAACAATAGCACGTGGGGATATTGGGCCATAACCCACCACGCTGGCCCAATGCGGGTTGGTGGGTTTTAACGACTGCCATCTTACGACATCAACCGGGACCAACGGCTTAACGTGCCTTCCGAAGCACGGAGGAGCTCGAGATGTTTTTGAATTGGTCACCCATCAGGCGACCCGGCATCGCGAAAGTTGCTTAGCGGGCAAGATCGCAAGCCGAACGCGCTAGCCGCTGCGCCATCGAGCTCCTCAATGTCAATTGTTAACGAACAATGGAGGTGATTAGATAATGAGAAAGAATTGTGGACGGTCCGACGGTGTAATCGCCAAAACACAGTGATAGTTAACAATAGAGGCAATTAGATAAGGAGCAAGGGTCGTCTTATTGTTAACAATAGAGGTAATTAGATAACGAAGAAGGACCATCCGTGAGTAACGTAACTCGGAAACGGCAAGAGATATCGCTCTGGGACCCAGCGCAATCGATTCAAATGGGGGGGTTTTCCTTTTTTTTTTTTTTTTTTTTTTTTTTTTTTTTTTTTAGGTTTGGTCGACCCTTGAAACGACTTTCCGACACACCAGAACAGGGTTGGGGACGCGATGATTTTATTCATACAAGTGGGCCAGAACTCCCGAATACACACTACTTATATAATCCGGGTGAGGTGTTCAAGTTGAATACACTCGGGAAACGAATTAATGTTTATAATACTTTGCGTTATGTTAGGTTTAAGATTACTTAGACTACTACTAGGGGTATAGATATAGGCGTCTCAGAATTGTTATGTTGCGTTAAACCAATACATAATCCTGGTGACAATCTAGAATTAGGTAAGTAGCATTTAAGAGGGTTTTAAGAGAAGATAATTGTTTAAAACTTGTGTAATGTCAAGGTGTAAAAATATGTATTTGGATTCAATGGGGCTTTGGGCCGGAGGTTTTCCCCATTGAAAGCCCACACCATGAATCCCCTTTTAAGTGCCTTCTCCAGGTGTCTTTGTTTCAAAGGTGGTGTTGGTTAACAGCCATGCGCTGTATCCTTATTTTTCCTCCGGTGAAGGCAGGCATACTCTCATCTGTTTTTTATTTTTTGTTACAGGTCACGACGACTGCCGAAGGGGCGTAGCTCATGTGGTAACCGAGACTCCTTGCTCGGGCATGCTGACTGGCAGCCGCCGTGGCCTGAATTCAAACGATGTAGAAAAAAGAGATGGAAGCAAAAAGAAAGAACATCGCGGACTCGTTTTACAGACCGCGACAACTATTGATCTTGTAAATGTAATATTGAAAAGATAATATAATAATTAGTGCTTTGGAAGCCTTTTCATTTAATAAACCCCCCGGTACCTAAGTAACGACCCAGCCGGTTGTTACAGTACTTACTCTGCAGCATCACACATTTGCTGGGCTTGTTGTGCTTTTACATCATTTGCAAGGCGTGATTTTCGTTTTCGCATCAACTTCAATGATATTCTAGGGATTCTTCCTTTGTTATTACAAATTTTTTATTTTAGAAAAAATTAAGACTAAACCTAAAATATTAAATCTACGTAGAGGAACCTACTACATAAACCGCATTCGCAACGAATGTAAGCAAACAGACAAATGATGTATCACCGAGTTGGCAACGTTGCACTCGTACACAATGACGGACGACAGGCCAGGCATCGCGCAGTACGGCAATGTCGCAGTCTATACAACTAAACGCCTGAAAACTTTTTGCGAGCAAATACGTGGTTACGTTTATAGTAGGAGAAAATAGATTTACGCTAAAAATCCTAATTTTTGATTACTGTTCATAACAAATGGACTTACAGGAAAAAGGTACAAACTATAGAAATATCTATACCGAGTTTAGCTTTAAACATATTTGTCAAACTGATAAAAAATCTGTGCAAAATAAATACAGAGCTTAGCATTTCAAATTAGTTCTGAATGATAATAAAGTTAACAGCAAGTATTTTGGACCTACAGGTAGAGCTTCAGGATATAGTTAAAAGCATATATTATTTTCAAAGCTTCACATTTTAAATTTTAACTAGGAAACATGTCTGAAGTCACCTCGTATACATGTTTTCTCCTTTCCCTTCGCTTTAGAGTGTTGGCAAATGAAACAAAACAGTGCAACGTCACTTTCAAATTCTCTCAAGAAGTCCGCGTGAGGACTTTAGTAAAGCCCCACATCTTTACTCGATCTTTATCTCTTTTTTCTTTTACTCAAGGGGTTGGGGGGTATATAATTTACTGGAAGGAAATATTGTTTATTTATGTATTACTTGTAAAAAAAATTACTTTGACACTGGCTAAATGTGTTAATCGCACGAAGCCATCAACTAAAAGGAAAAAAAACTAGAAAGCAGGTGGTCTGTGATTTAGTAGGTGCTAAATAAAAAAATCTGTTGCTGACCCCTTTTTTTATTGATTATGGGAAAAACCGGCCAAGTGCGTACAGGTTTGATGAAAAAAAAATTTTTGAGTTTCAGTTCTAAGTATGGGGAACCCCAAAATTTATTGTTTTTTTCTATTTTTGTGTGAAAATCTTAATGCGGTTTACAGAATACATCTACTTACAAAGTTTCAACAGTATAGTTTTTATAGTTTCGGAAAAAAGTGGCTGTGACATACGGTTGGACAGACAGACATGACGAATCCATAAGAGTTCCGTTTTTTGCCATTTGGCCACGGAACCCTAAAAAGAGAAGGAAAAGAGGAGACCGATGGAGCAGTGGATAACGCGCCCGGTCTGCGAATACTGAGGTTAAGCAACTTTCGCAAAGGCCGGTCATCGGATGGGTGACCAAAAATGTACCATTTCGAGCTCCTCCGTGCTTCAGAAGGCACGTAAAGCTGTTGATCCCTGCTGCATTAGCAGTCGTTAACAACCGCCAATCCGCACTGGGCCCGCGTGGTAGTTTTTGGCCCGTTCTTTCTATCCATCCATAGGGAAGGCTCGTGCCCCAGCAGTGGGGACATAAAAATGAGCTGATGATGATGATGATGAAAGGAAAAAAATGTCAAACATTGGTTTTTGTCGATCACTGCTGCCACTACCCTATATTATTTCTTTGTTGAAAACACAAAATGGTAAGATATTGTAGTTAGAGCATGTTTTTTTTTTTTTTTTTTTTTTTTTATTTATTATTGAATAATAACATAATTACTTAAAATTATTACGGCATTTAAAACCACTGAGGTTTGTGTTAATGCCGTTTTATCTACATCGATAATACAATATAAGTTCACAAGTATCTACTTATAAATATGCACTTTTAAACTTTCGCGTTTTATTATAAATAAACAAATACCTAGACAGGGGTCATCGCCAGTCGCCCATTAAAGGCATATTTTATATTAATATGTAATTTGCGCCAACCCCCGCCCAATTCGCCATTTACAATGTACTTACTATAGGTTAAAGTAACTGGTAATTCGTCTCTAAGCTTCAACAATATCCACGTATAGGGATCCTCCCTAGAAATCCTCTGAGAAGTTTTCGTTTACCCTGCTTGACGAACCCTTTAAGTTTCTCGCCGCCCACATAACGTCCGGTGACGCTGTAAAGGCTAGAAGCGGCCACCAGCAATCTCGAAATAAAAAATAATACTGGTAATATGACCAGCTTAATAGGTCTTTAATCTGATATTCATTCAGGGTTCAGTGTGGGAACTCATTCAGCTGCTTAAACATTTTCGGAAAAACAAACTTAATATAAAAAATCAGATTTGAATTTTGTATAGAAGATTATGGGAGTAACAGGCAAAATTCATCTCCCGGGATCACACGGTTCAGTAGGATCAAATCTCAACGGCGGCGGCGGCGGCGCGGCGGTTCAACGAGTTAATTTTTTATAGCCCACCCTTCGAACACACACCACTTCCGAAAGAGAATTATGAGTTACCAGTTCAGTTGTTATTGCGATATTGCTTGATAGTTCAGATATATTTCATGAGCACTATTCGGAGATATTACTTTTCATCTACAATGATCTGTTGTGGCTCCAAAACATTGTGTGCCTAACCTACTCACATATTAAGCAAAACAAAGTGCTTTAAAAAATAAACTAACAATAGTCGTAATAATTAATTGATAATATTACAAATTAAATTGTTGGAGTAATGTGTCATGTGTGGGATGGGCTTGATTAAAGCTTTTGCTCCTTGAGATATTCCTTGAAGACTATTCGGAGAAATTCCTACAAGAGTGTAGCTTGAAAGGCATGAAAAAGCCTTATAAATAATTAGTATATTTATACAATTCTTAATTGTAACAACGACGTATTATTTATACAACGTAAAAGTTATAAACAAATTTGTCAGTAGAACATAATATACAGGGTCCTAGTTACTTAATGCTTTAGCTACAATTCAATACAGACATACCTCTTGAGTTTGCTGATTGCAATTGGCCATTTTCAACGTTACCAGATTTTTTTGGGGGGGTTATTGTAAACTCGCTATAACAGTTAATTCGCCATCGAAAAAATGGTGAAAAAACATGTGTAAACTTGCCACCGGGTAGCATTTTAAAAATAAATTTGCTTTTTAATTATTTTGGTCTATTGGAAACTCGCCGCTCTAGGTGTTTTCGTATGAACTGCAGAAGAATCAAACACTTAACATAATAAAATCATTTTATAATTATTATTATATCCAATTCTTCCTGAAGCCATGTGAATCGAAGCACCGTCACAGGTTATCTAGAGGGAACGCCATTACGCACAACAAGTGCGTGTCTCCGTTGCAAGCTGTTATTATTTACATTAGTTACATTTAAATGAAATTCTATGTTAGTTCTTGGCGATAAAAACTGACACTAGAGCTGGTGGCAGTAATAAAACATTGCAGGATCATCTCATGTATGTTAAAGTTCAAAGATCGTTCCTACTAATGTGACATTTGTTTCGTTCTACTTCTCCACTCCGTTCGTGTTAACTTCAAGAAAATTGTAGTGGCACCTTTCACAATTACATGAGATGCATTCGAGCAAACATCACAACTTCACTGTTGTTTATCTTTTCCATTACCGGCTTATTCTCGGTGCACTACGTTTTAATGCGTACATAAGTCGACGGCAAACACAGACATTGCAATCTTGTATTGAAACAGCTGGCTGGTGCAAAATGGATGCAATTCAAATAAAGTAACTTAAAATGTTTTATGTAAGCTTCTATTATAATTAATCACTTTGTTTTTCTAAAATTTAATTACGGGTATGTACTCGGCCTTACTCTCACCTGATCTTAAGTGATGGTAAGGCCGAAGGTAAAGGCGCATTTCCCCCGGAATCCTCAACTACCGATTGCGGTTAAACACTTAGGTAGGTAAGTGGTTGTGCGTTCGCTCGCAAAGATATCAGAGTTGGTTAATCGGTTAGAGGAAGAAGTTCCAGAAGGGTTCTTTGGCTAGTTTTTTAAAAACATTGAACTGATAAACTAGTAAAAATGAAAGTGCTTGGCTGGTATACACGTATTAAGTAGACAAGTGATTAATTAAATTTTTACTGAGTTTTAAGTGATTTAGTGCAGTAGTAAGTTGCAAGTTAAAATTTAGTGTGCAAGTAAACAAGAAGAATAGAATTTTGTATATTTTTCGGTTAAGTAGGTGGCTTATCATTTGACACGTTTCGCGAAGTATAGCGAAGCTTGTTCGTAGCCGTCAAATCTTTTTGAAGATGTCGACTACAAACCAGCCATTAGCGTAGCTTATTGACGCTTCCATAGTCTTGCGCACTACTCGCAATTTTTTAAAATACGAGTATAAGACTGACGAGGAACTTGCAGGTGAGCCACTTGGTGGGAATTGTCATCGCCTATGGACGTCTGCAGCAACCAGTGTGCTGCCTATGAGTTACCGACTTTGAGAAACGCCCCTCCGGACCTTTGAGTTTCTTGCTGCCCCAAAAAGTTTGGTGACATTAAAAATGCCGCCTTAAGCATTCAGCAAACTCTCTCCAAAAAAAGAAGGCACACCAGAAACGAAAATCCCTCCAAAGAGATTTTTGTTTAAATGGCATAGTGACATTCATAAGAGCTAATTTGTTGGCATAACTGATTAAATAATTTTGAATTTTAAGAAGACTGCCCACGAGACCAGTCTTATGGCAGTTGGATTTCTGGAAAGAATCCTAACACCTAGCACAAGAACAAACTTCAGTCCACACATCATATTACTTATTACAATGTGTTTTATTCTTTCATAATAATATTTATATGTTTGCTTCCTTCAGTTACTCCATGGTGCGATTAAGTGGCCATTATCTAAATGGATTAATGGACTGGTAGCATTGGTACAGCTCTGTTGAGTCATTGTTTATGATTTGGAGTAATGTGTCAATAAAGAGACGAGAGTGGAATCGGTTCAGGCTGCACACTAGCAGCTGTTTGTACAGCACAGCTTTGAGTACGTCACGCGGATTTTTATGTTTTATTTTCACGAATGCGTTGTAACTATAATTCAATCATCACATCCGTCACCGGATTTTTTTGGGGACGGCGAGAAACAAAGGGTTCCTCAAGCCGTGTGATCGAAATACCGTCAGAAGTTTCTAGAGGGAATGGCTACACGCATTAGTGCGTATTCCTTTTCCCTACTAAATTCTCCGAGGGGTTCGGATCAGATCGGGAGCGGAACAACCCAAGAGCGCCGCTGAAGGCTAGGACCTCGGCTTGCATTAACCGTGTTGTGAGGGTGGGGAGAAACGCCTTGGCACATGTCTGTACCTGGTATAGAGCGCGTGAGAACTGGGTCGTCATACCCATGTTCTACGAGTACGGTGTCTTGGCCTATGCGAGTGTGCATGTGTAGTGGCATTTTGAGGATCGGACGGGATTTGTATAGGTGACCCAGTTATACACTTTTTTTACCCGACGACTTACCCGTTGCGCGGCAGAGTATTCATCCAACGCCACATTTGTTATCCGATTTATCCGACTAAAGTCACACACAATACTTAGACTTATTTTAAACGAAAGCGAGGTTGTTTTTTGCAAGTACTCGATTCTTCGCTGCAGTTAGTTTGTGACCGTCTTCCCAAATCATTTTAAAGGAAGTTCTCGATTAATTTCCGATCCAATCCGAACCCGAGAATCTAGTAGGGCACGGGGACACGCACTAGTGCGTGATGCCGTTCGCTCTAGAAAACCTCTGACGGTGATTCGTTTCATACGGCTGGAGGAAGCTTGAGGAAGTTTCTTGCCGCCCTTAAAAAAGCCCGGTGAAGCTGAAAATGCCGTCTGAGGCTATCAGCAAACTCTCTCAAAAAAAAAACGATTCTCTCTTTGCCCTATCTTTACAACCAATGACTAGTGCGTATAGTAAGTTGAGGCTGGGTTTTAACGTCTACACTCCAATCCCCAGAACCAACAGCTTTATACCTTCAAAGACTTCAAGACGATAATTTATTCACCTATCCGATGACCCGGCTTTGCGAAAGTCGCCCCAATACTCATCTCAATATTCATGGACGCTAATAATTTTAACGTGGTGCAAATTGTTAATTTCGAGGGACGACAACAAATGAAATCTGTACCGAGAATCACGGTGTGCAAATACATTTTTCCACGCCCACTTTATGAAGACCGTCAAGTTCTTGTCAAAATGTAACTCCCCTTCGAACGGTCCGCGTGGGCCGGGCAACGAAGGAGATCTTGTTACCCTGGTCGATTATGTTAACACGAAATATTGGATTAAATTGATTAGTCCGTTATTGAGCAGCTCAAGGAGATTCTAATTGAGCTGGAAATTGAGCTGTATATTTGCTTTGGATCTGACAATTGACACAGGATGGCGACCAAATATTAGTGTTGGTCATCTAATTAGTAAGAAGGTAGTACCTAGTAGTTACCAAGAACAGAGACGATTTTTTAAATTTCGAAATTGTTGTATTGCATTAACAATACTATGAGTACTTATTACAATTTGAAAAATTCAAAGTCAAAACGTCAGAATAAATTAATGTGTAAAATAAACGCGAGTAGATCCGTAAAAGTTGTTTCATTTTCATTGTTTAAGAGTATTTTCTCAGGTCGACAACACAAAAGCAACATCTCTGATGTTGCTGATGTCCATGGGCGACGGTGACCGCTCACCATCAGGCTGCCCGCCTGCTCGTTTACAGACTGCCAGTAAAAAAAGGCAAAGTGTTGAAAAAATTCCACAAGCGGGTTTCGAATCCGCACCCCATGACATGCTGGGTCAGGTGCACTACCAACTATGCTATCGTGGCTCAATCCAACTCGCCGAAATTAATTAACACTACTTTTACTTTGTAAGCCAAAGGAGCCTTATGCAATGTCGACAACTACGTCAAATCCGATCCATCAAAATCCGATCTTAATATTTTGTCTTTTTTCAAATTGTAATTTGTTCGCAACAATATTTGAAACAGTAAATAATTCCGACAGTTAGAGATAAGATAGCCAGTCCTTCAGTAGTTGAGAATGCCGGGTGATGTGCGCTTCAACCTAGGGCCCTATCGTCACTTTTCATCTGGTGTGACAAGGGAATCAAATAAATATGTAAAGAATTTTTTTTGTGTAATAAAAGAAAACATCTTTTATTTAGCTTTCTTACACTGTTAGTCAGTGTGAAAAATAACTATGATAGACAGACAATGTATGACAATACTAAAAGGTTCAGGAACCCTTGTACTACTTATAGTATACCTAAACTAGGAACCTAAGGGTTCCTGGTTTATAACAACAGTACCCTAAAACCGGTGTCATCTCGCTTTTCCATCATAACGCTCTGCTACGTTTCCAAAACAGCTTTATATAGCCAAATTGTGCTATAACATGCTTGGAAATTGCTCCTTATCGACTCCTGCGGTGTTCATGTCTTAGTCAATATTATATTTATAAGTTGATGCGACTCACAAAGACCGCCGAGTAAATGTGATCAGCGATCGAAGACGCGAACGAGCCGTTCTCCTATTAATATTTACATTATCATTTCCTAAGACATCGTTTTTGAGATCGGCTTTTGGGAGATGTTTTGCTGTTTATTGTCGGTTTAATAACGAATTACTTACTGCTTGGGCTGAGGCCTCCTACATTGCAATGGACAAGGACATAGACAGATATCAACATGGACAATTATTGTATAGTCAGCATCTAATTTATGGACGCAGCATTAGCGAGCAATATATCTTGATATTTAATAAAAGCAAAGTTTACTGACACTGTCATCTTTGAGCATTAACGTAAGTTTTTGACTCACCCAAATAATATTAAATTTTTTAATCCAACCTCAAATAGACTTAAAGTATACGTATTAAGACTGACTTTAGGTACCTAAATGTGGTGATATTTTGACTACTTATGTTGTACCAAGAACTGGATAAGAGGAGCCGCAAATACTCAGTGGCGTACACTTGGAGAGGTAGTCTAGTCTTAAAAGCCTCCCGCATCTAAGATCAGTGGCCGTGCTGACTACTGGAAGGATTTCCATATACGTTGTTCTGCAGGCAAGGTCGTGTGTCGCACAAACGTTTCACACTTTACGAACATTGCCCCCGTAAAAACGGGACCGAGTGCGATTTTCCACGCGATCGCTAAGTCAGCGCAACGCTTGCAGGAAATAACATAAACTCGCTACAAAACTTGAAAATCGAGAAGATCGCTTCTACAAACTTCTTTCGTTATTTTCCACTATTTCATACCAAGTGGTTTCATTAGTTACAGTATTTATTAACAAGGTTTTAATACTATGTTTATATTGATTTGTTTGAGATCCGATATTCGTGATTATGGTAAATGCAACTGTGTCGTAATATTGTCAGTCTTATTACCGAAAAAAGCAACCACTTGTTAATTGTACAAATGCAATACGATTGCTCTAGTTGCGGTTGATAAATTGGTATAACGGACACAAATCGCTCAATGATCGCTCGCTTAGTGCAGTTGCAATTAAAATGTATGTATAATTCGGTTCGAAAACCTGGAAGACCTCGGCACAATGCTCGGTGACCTCAACAGAGACTCTTAACAAGTGGGTCTTAAAATGAACATGGAGAAGACAAAAGTTATGTCGAACTCACGTGTCGTACCCACTCCTCTGAAGGTTGGGGACTCTGCCCTTGAAGTTGTGGACGATTATGTTTACCTGGGACAAATGGTCCAGCTAGGTAGGTCCAACTTCAGCAAAGAGGTCAATCGTCGAATCCAATTAGACTGGGCAGCGTTCGGTAAGCTACTTAATATCTTTTTGTCCGATATACCGCAGTGTCTCAAGACGAAAGTCTTTGACCATTGTGTGTGTTGCTAGTGATGACATACGGGACTAAGACGTAGTCGCTCACTATGGGCCTTATCAGAAGGCTCAAGGTCACTCAAAGAGCAATGGTTTCTCTGCGAGATCGAATCAGACATGAGGAGATCCGCAGAAGAACAAAGGTAACCGACATAGCCCGAAGAGTTGCTAAGCTCAAGTGGCAGTGGGCAGGGCAAATTGCTAGCAGGACTGATGGCCGCTGGGGCGGAACAGTCCTCGAGTGGCGACCACGTACCGGAAAGCGCAGTGTGGGCAGGCCTCCAACAAGGTGGACCGACGATCTGGTGAAGGTCACGGGAAGCCGCTGGATGCGAGCAGCACAAAACCGGTCGTTGTGGAGATCCTTGGGAGAGGCCTTTGTCCTGCAGTGGACGACTTTTGGCTGAGATAATGATGATGATGATGATGATCACGCTGTAAGGGAGAAAAGAGCGTCAGTTGCTGAGTTTCTTGCGGGTTCTTCTCAGTACAAGATCTCCCGCCCTGTGTAGACTTACGAACCGATGGCGATGGCATAGTGACATTCACAAGAGCTACTTGTAGCCTACACTGAATAAATGATCTTGAATTTTGAATTTTGAATTGAATTTTGAATCCTGTTAACTGTTGCAATTCTTAGCACACTCATGTGATCTTAGTGTGGCTAGGTAAGCAAGATGCTAATAACTAACTTTTGTTTATAAGTACAAGATCGAAGCTTGTGTATGTTTACGATGTCTTCGAAACCTTCAAACAGTAAATACTTAAAAACTAGATATAGGTAAGTACCTTTTCATTTAACTGGCGCTTATAGATTTTATTTAATTGTACTAGAAGTACCTACATAAAAGAGTGTTTTCTTAGGAAATATAAGAACTTCCAGTCATACTAATCGTAAAAATAAATTTATATAAAACTAGCTGACTCGACGGACTTCGTACCGCATTTTTTTTAATATAGCCTATGTTACTCAGCGCTAAGGTAGCATTCTAATGGTGAAAGAATTTTTAAAATCGGTCCAGTAGTTTTTGAGATAATTCGTTGCAAACATACATTCATACAAAAATACAAAGCTTTCTTCTTTATAATACTTATTACATTAGATAGACTAGCTGACCGGCGGACTTCGTATCGCTTTGACAGTTTCCATACATTTCCGTGGGAATTCCGTGGGAAGTCCGCCGGGTCCACTAGTTTTACAATAAAACAGTTGAAGTAAAGTTTGAGGTATTTTGTTAAGTGACTATCGTCTCACAGCATAAATAACATGAAAATGCGATTGGATCCGTATATTAGTCTACTACGAGTACTTTCTGATTGGCCCACATATCCCCATTTGCTTACAAGTTTTACATTAGTTTTTGTATTTAGTTCTAATGAGTCTAGATACAGTTAAGTCGAGCAAGGCTTTCAATTTTATCTGCGCTCCTTCTTCAGTTACTGTTATATGTTTTTTAGAATTTTAGATAACACGTTATCTAGATGTACGAAACAATAAAGTATGAACAAAATCACTGATAACTTTGTATAAAACTAATAGCAATAGCTCAATCGGCACGAATTTGATGAAAATAATCATAAAATTGAAATGTATTGAGTATTTGAGCGTTTACCTCATTTGTTTTTAAACATACCGTAACTTAAACTCTAATACCTATTGTAGCAGGTTATATTACCGAAAGTACCTAAGTGCAGCTTCATATATCTGGAAAACGGGGCAGTCCGGGACAATGTATGTGGCACTATACGTAAACACCCATAGATTGATCCTACAAAATATCAAGCTGAGATCTGCCAAGACTTGGTACTTATAGAGCATGTTAGATATCGTCCTATACATTTTTTGTTATATTCAATTTTTCTCGTATAATATTATGTTTACAAAAAAATTGTCATATTAAGACCTTAATTAGGGCTATCATAATATCTAATCTAATATTTATGTAACAAAAAAGTCCTACGTCCGCATATCTAAAATCCGTCCCCGGCATAGTGTGCGATAGTTCATATAAAATATATACGAGCGATTTGAGCGGATTTTAGCGCTGCGACCCGACCCGCTGCGGCCCGACATAATGCGACCCTTAAAGGTGCGTTGTTCGAGCACGTTTGTATGAAGCTTAGCTTATTTTGTGAGATAGGCCTCTCTAAGTGCACGTCACTGAGCACGATCCGCGGCTACTCTCATCCAGCTCTTGCCAGTCACCTTGCGAAGATCGTCGCTCCACAAAGTTTCATCCATCGATGGTAATAAAATGTTGGCTAAATGTACTAGTAGGTACCGCACGCGTGAGTACAGTCGCTAATATAAATATGATACAAATTGTACTCATATTATGTTGCCACATATTTTTAACTCTACAATAACCAGCCACCTTTGAATTGTCATTTGAATACTTTTCTTTTCTGGTGCAGATTTTGACGTTCATAATAATTTATTTAGAAATATATACCTACAGCCAATACGCTTATATGCTAGTACATTTACATTTAACTTGTTGCTTAACCACTAAAAGTAGGAATAATTAACATAACAATTTTTATTAATTCAAAAAGTATTTTTGTAACTTGTGAGGGTTTACTTATAGTAGTTTTTAAGTGTATTTTTTTGCTTTACTTAACTGTTGGTATTTATTTATCATTGGAAATTTCGTTAGCTTTGTTCAAATCTAGTACTTTATATTTATATGTCTTAATGTATGTTTCCCAATAACTAATAACTAAGATAAACTCAATATTTCTTGAACAAGATGGACAACTTCTTGAACAACATTTTTATAAAATTAATATTTTTAATATATTTTTTGCGAGATAACTGTACGTGTCCGCATGGGTAAATGGGGTCGGGTATACCGTGTTTTTTTGCAGGAACCCCGTAAATGCTCTGCTCCGACCCGCACGTGCACACTTTGGTCACGGGCCACGATATTTTTAGCCATCGAAGCATGTTTGTGTCACGAACTCGTAGTTTGATTGTATCCGTTGGCGACCTACACTAGACGGACGGTTTTTTTTAGATATTTTTAATTTTATTTTAACATTGTGTGGTGCCGGGGATAAAGAATAGCACCACCCCTATCTCTTCCCATGGGTGTCGTAAAAGCCGACTAAGGGACCATTCCAGAGGATGGGCAGCAGCATCTCTCTGAGGTTACCCTCAACCTCCTGCGATCGCCAACCCGCCTGCCAAGCGTGGCGATTACGGCAAATACCCCTCATATCCTTGGGGGAGACCTTTGTCCAGCAGTGGACGTCTTTTGGCTGAGATGATGAACATTGGAATTGTTTTTTCGATCGATCCGGAGGGGCCTTTTTTTCAGCAAAAGTGCGACATGCCGATATACCCGTTATTTCTGGAGACATAATGAGCTGGTGATGATGATGACGACGATGATGATGATGATGATGATGATGATGATGATGATGATGATGATGATGATGATAATGATATAACAGTAAAAATAACTATAGCGATTATGGTTTGATAACGATATGTAGCTATATTTTTAGTTAATGTCGGTCGTTATTTCTTTGAAAAGCTGAGCAGTTTCTGGCGCCTCTTCTCAACACTAAAAGACAATCTATATGGGTAATAGTTAAAAATATTTTTAGAAAATTTACAAGTTCAAGTTTCATCATTAAACTTTGACTTTGACTTTGCTTACTTATTGACTTTAATGATTAGTTCATTAGTGATCGTGAAAACTTTATACGCAATGACGTAGATACTCGTAGATGTTGTTTACGACAGCATCAGCAGAACAATAAGTCCATTGTATTTATTTAATCAAGCAAAAATATGATTGGGTTAAACATTATAATAGGAAAATTTTGCTGAGACGAGAAACACAAACCGAAGTTTAATTTAATAACTAGTTAACTTTAGTTTGTTTTGAGGCCTATCACGGCCACGGGGAGCGGCGCTGTACCAAGTACCTGTTTACTCAATCCATTATGTATATCTTTAGAAGACAGGCGGAATCTTTGAGACACAGATTAATCAATATTGCTTCCTTAAATAATATTATTGTATTATGGTCCGGGTGGTAGCGTTGCGAATACAAAAGTCATAGTAAGCCGGCTGATGTTAACATCGATAGTTGATTTTATTTGGCTAATGAGTAAATCGACCGTCAGCTGTTCAAGTAGCGCTTGTGGGAGGTTCCAAAAGTGGTGAAAATAAATTAAAAAATAAAGTAATAATACGCCGGCTGAAACTTTTTTCATAAATATTTTAAATCATACTATGCTGATAAAAAATCGTCAGCTGCATCATGGAGGGGGGAATATGCGTCAGCTGCTCACATGAACTTGTAAAAAAATACGTAAACTAAAGTTATAGTACGCCGGATGAAATTTAACTAGACGATTGTTTAAATTATTAAAGTTACGAAAACTGAAAAGCTGACGCAGTAAAGATTAAAAATATTGGAGCATTGCTACTACGCTGTTTCCTTTTAAACACATATTTCGAACTGCTTCTGGAGCTGCTTGAGCCCGTATAACGCAACCTTTGGGTTACCTAAGCCTGTCCCCCTAAAATTTCAAAACAGCATCTGCGTGTGCGTGCTAGTGGTGAGTCTTCGACGCTTTTTCGAGACTTTATCGTTTATGTTATACTAGTTGAAAAAACATTTTTTTTCGACTAGTTAACGTCTTCGAAGAATACTGAACTGATCAAGAACCAGATGAAGAAAATGATTCAACAGAGGGCAATTCTGATGACTATTCATCAGACACCAATTATGATAGCGATACCATGGATAATGAATCGTAATAACGAATAATTTCTTCAATATTATCAATGTTTATATTTCTATTTTTAGTATCCCGCAGTCAACAAGGAACCCTTATAGTTTCGCCATGTCTGTCCCCCCTCCACAACGCAGCTGACCCTTTTTTTTAGCTCAGTATGATTTCAACTATTTATGAAAAAAGTTTAAGCCGGCGTATTATTACTTTATTTTTTTATCTTTTTTACCACTTTCGGAACCTCCCACACCCACACCCACCGCGGGTGCGCCAGCTGACGCTTGGTTCACTTATTAGTAATACGAGATCTGTTGAAAAAGATAGCAATCGATCGGCGTAAAAACACTACCTAAAATGCAACGCTACCTCCCGGACTATCGTAAAGGCACCAGCGTGCGGCACTTTAAACCCAGTGTTTGACACAGTTATTGTCACCATAAAATAACATAGATTTTCATTAAAACTTTATGGGATGATAGCTAGGAAGCAGGTGACCTGTATTCAAATGTTTTTCTTTAGTTGATGGCTTTGTGCGATTAGCACATTTAGCCAGTGTCAAAGTAATTTTTCTTACAAGTAATACAAAAATAAACAATATTTCCTTCCTGTTTGATGATGATAAATTATAATTGAAATGAGAAGTGAGAAATGATATACCCCTCAACCCCTCGATTATCGCAGTAAAGATGTGGGGCATTACTAAGTCCTCGAGCGGACTTCTTGAGAGAATGGCACCGGCTGGGGTGCAGTAATAAACGGTATTCAGCGGACAGGCGGTTCTTGGTGCCCCGACCAGATGACCTGGCACAGCAATCTCAAAGAGATGTGGGCAATATTCCAATCCATTCAAAAACATTTACATCAGTTTCGGAAATCGACAGTACTAGTACAGTTCGACAACAAAAGTGTAGTGAGCTATATACGGAACGAAGGCGGATGTTCGAGGGCTCTCCATCAGACTACTCGCTCACTTTATCAACTGTTAGACCAGAACGAAATTCGCCATGTTCCTCAGTACATTCCCGGCCTGTACAATGTGGAAGCCGACATGCTATCCCGGCAGAGAAGTCAGGCGGAATGGACGTTAACGCAACCAGCGCTTCGGAAAGTATTCAGGCGCTTTGGCACGCCAGAGATCGACCTGTTCGGGTCACAAACCGCGCACGTTCTTCCACGATATGTGTCGCGAGACTGCAAAGATCTAAAAGCAGAATTCCACGATGCATTCAGCAGAGAATGGCGATACAGAAAAGCGTGGATATTCCCACCACCACATCTGGTGCCTCAAGTCCTTGCACATCTGAACAGAGCCAAGGGCATGTACCTGCTAGTCGTCCCTCGATGGAGAAAAGTATTCTGGCGCCCGGACTTAAAACGCAGAGCTGTAGCCGTGCCTTGGACAATAACCAATCTGAGATACAATCTAGTGGACACACGAACACAGAAACCACCAGCTCAAGTAGACCAGATGTATCTCGAAGTTTGGTCCGTGAAGGGTGGGACTTTTTACTAACTGAATGGTTACCCGAGGAGATCGATTTACTTGAGGCAAGCTGGAGAACTTCTACTAAGAAAGTTTACTCCTCAGTTTGGGACAAATGGCGAAACTGGTGTCATTTACGACAAGTTAATACTTTAAATCCGACTGGATCTCAGTTGACCCAATACTTAGCTAACCTTCATTTAAGAGAAAGTCTTTCTTACAAGACTATCTTAGTATACAAGTCTGTGATAGCTACTTTAACTACTCCCAATGCGGATTTATTAAGCAACGATCCTATCGTCAAACGAATTCTAAAGGCCATAGCAGTGACTGCCGCCAGCAAGGCGCCGAAGAAACTGTTCATATGGGATCCATCGAAAGTAGTAGTCTGGTTGTCAGCTAGCGTTCCAGTTCACCTAACACTCTACGAAGTGTCACGACGTACCGCATTGATATTACTTCTTGCATCCAGCCGCAGGGTTCATGATCTCACCCTCTTGCATATTGATGAGGATAATTTCGAAGATCATTCGGATTATGTCATTCTACATCCAAGATTCGGATTCAAAACGGATAATTATGTACACACATAGGCAGTCATCATGGAAATTAACGAAGATAGACTATGACAAGATATGCCCGGCTTATTTGATCGAGAAACTCATCGAAGTATCGGCTCCACGTAGAGAAAACAAGAATTTAAGTGAACTTTCCTAACAGCGCGAGGCTCGGTGGGGCCAGCGTCACGCACGGTGATCGGTGGCTGGGTGCGATCACTGCTGCGCGCCGCTGGTGTGTTGGCTAGCGCTGGCTCCACGCGAAGCGCCGCTGCTTCACGCAACTGGCTCGACAACTGTCCTATTCACGAAGTCATGGTAAAAGGAAATTGGAGAACCCCTAACACTTTTGCTCGCTTTTATGCCTCTGAAATACGAAATCCTCGTAATTCTGGTATCAATTTGTCCAGAGTATTCCAGGCTGTTTAAACGAAATCTAATATATAATTATCTTCATCGAAAATTGATTAATTTATAAATCATTAAATAATGATGTTATTCCTACTGAAGGGAGAATAAAGTATTAATTTAAATAAATACACATTTTGTATATTTTTTTTTTTTTTTTACATTATTTCATGTCTTTCACACATTGGCATACAATTTTTGCTTGCCACCAGGCGATAATAACACATCTCACTCTATAGGTCTCGAATAACGCATATAATATAATGTTTTACCTGAAAATAAAACAGTTATTATATGCAGAAACCTTATTCGAGACCTGTATTTTAAATACTGCCTGATGGCTTAAAATCAACTTCAGTGCGATGCAATGTGGCGGGCTTCGATCAACAATACACTTGATCGAAGGTGGCGGGCCAAAACCATAGCTGCAGGTGACAAGCAATGTCCCCCTCCACCTCACTTGTGCCGCCGAGAGTGACGTGGAGAGGGAGAAGGAGCCCCCTCCTTCTCCCTCTCCACGTCACTCTCGGCGAAACGGAAGAGGTGTTGTCTCACTCTATAGGTCTCGAATAAGGTTTCTGCATATAATAACTGTTTTATTTTCAGGTAAAACATTATATTAATCCCGATCAATTCCCCATTTCCCTATCGAGACGCTTCAAATGTGTTCACGGTAAAAAATTTGTCTACGGCGCTTTCGGCACTTGCTCGACCCAAAAAACAAGTCGGTCCGTTCATTCGTTTTAGATGGAAACTTTTTATATTGCATTTATTGTGTTAGGCCAGGGTATCATAGCAGTAATGCGCTTGTAGGAAATGTTGGATCACCAACGTCGCTGTGGAGATCGAAATCATCAATCAAGCATTCAACCCGAGCATTATCATGTTATGCCACTGACGCCTTCCATTTCTAAGTTTGCCTTTGCCTTTTATATAGTAAACGCTCAGACCAAATAAAAAGTTAAGACGGAACTCTGTGAACAGCAAAGTGAGGCCGGTTTTTTAAATGTGTGTGTTTAAACGGGTGTTGCCATGATAATTCAATTACCCCAAAGTACAAAAATAACGTTAAAAATTAGCAACATTATTTTTAACGTTATTAGTTAATAACGTTATCATATGATATAAATAAAAGTGATCCATTCCGACGTAAGCTGTTGGTAAAAAGTGGTGGCGGTAGAAGAAAAGAAATGGAAAAAGTGTTTCAGGAATAAAACTTGTCATTATTTATGCAAATTATTTAATTAAAAACCTTTATGTTTAATTAATTTCTTGTATGCTTCCTTTTACTTTCTTTAATCGCTTTGCATCTTTGACTTCATGTCAGGTCCATTTTTTCAATTTGCTATTATACCGAACCAATTTTGATAACATAATTAAGGGATGAGGGAGAAGGATGGGTACCCTTAAGATATTTATTTATTAATTTATTTTATAAAAGAAGGAGGCAAACGAGCAGGCGGGTCACCTGATGGAGAGTAATCCCTGCCGCCCATGGACACCCGAGGAACCAGAGGAATCACCGACGCGCTGCCGGCCTTTATTTAACGAAAAAAAAAACATATAGTTAATCAGTTCACTAACAGCGAAGATATCGCGTCGCGTATTCATAAACATTAAAAAAATACAGTCGAATTGAGTACATACCTCCTCGTTTTTTAAAGTCGGTAAAAAATTACTGATAAGCATTACAAGAAACAAGTAACGTTAAAGTTACGTTGCGTGTCATAGACGTCACAATACCCAATAATAGGGTAAACAAAAACACTTCATAATGGCAACACTTGTGTTTCAAGCAATGACGTCTAAGTTTTATTTTGATTCATTGAAAAATATTGGTTTCCAAGTTACTTACGTGTGACATATGATTCCATCCCGCTTTTTATCTTTTGAAGATTGATTCTTAAACTCTTTCACAACACAATTCGGCATTTTCACAGATAAATTTATGATTTTTCAAAACGACTTGCTCCCACGAGCCGCGGACCTACACTGACAAGTTAAGGCGTAGTTTCGTGTACGTGTGTGCGTGTAATTGTGTATGTACACGGCAAGGCGTAGTTTGACCCGGCTTCACTTCGCTGTTCGCAGAGTTCTGTCTTAACTTTTTATTTGGTCTGAGAGTGAACGTATTTGTAAAGAGTTTGGTTGGATAAAACTTAACTTACTTGTGGCGTCTTATTTCTACAAAGTTTTATAACGGGTATTAACGCAAACTACATAGCTATTATACGTAGGTATCATAGACAAACGAAGGGTATAAAGGTAAGCCTAATTATACCTATTCAGTCTATATAACCTCTTCCTTCTCTGCCTCTTCCGTTACAAAACCTAGTGTTTAGTTACTAATATCCTGGGTCGAAATTATTTATTTGTTCCGTCTACGGTGGAAACAAAGGGTCCATGGGGACCGGAGGCAAGGCAGCTTGTTAAAGAGTTAAGTGCTCGCCTTATTGAGGCCTCCGGTGACAAGAAGGCTGGAAGTTACCTCTGCCAGCGTATTAGCTTGGTAATCTAGAGGGGCAATTTTGCCAGCATTCTTGGAACCGTTCCCATGAGCCCACCTTTTATTCTATAGGTATTTAAATATGAAGTGTTATATTAAGTTTCGAAGATTGTCGTTCCAGTAAGATGTTACAAAAAGTTAACTGCTATTTAACTTGTCGACTTGAGGCATTAGTTTTGTTGGAAGAGATTGCTGTTGATCGCATGTAACCTTTACAGGTAACCGGACATTTTGTTGGCGGCGCAAATCTTAAAAGAGTACTTCTTGTGATCGAAACATCCTCAGACGGTTTCTAGAGGAAAGAAAGAAAGAAAGAGGTAAGAAAGGAAAATATTTGTTGACACACACGTAGGTACACGATTCACAACAAAATGATTAATAATAAAATAAAACACAGCACACAAAAAATACAAAAAAAGTAAAAAAAGTAAACGAAAATATGAACAACAAAAAAAGAAGTGTGTGATTGTGATGCCAACAAGGATCCTGTCTCAGCATAATATCCCCACGACACTCCAATATGGGCAGAGTGCAGTGGGATCGCTGATAGGAAAATGGCATCACACAAGCTGAGGACGTAGACTCATACCCCGCATGAATCCGTGATGTCAGTGCATTTTGTTGTCACCCAGCAAGTCACACAACAACTCATAAGTGAGCTGGTTGGCTGAGTTTAATGAGCTGGGGCTATGATTATGGCAAGGCGGTCTCTGAACCGCGATTCGACTTAAATTGTGTGAGATCGTTAAATATTAGAACGTAATACACATTGAGTCCTTAATTTGCTTCATACAGTAAAGACAGTTTTAATCCTCTCTACGCCTAACCGCCTCTTTGGTCTTGTGGTAAGACCACCGGTGTCAGACCCAGAGGTCCTGGGTTCGATTCCCAGTAGGGGGGTAGATGTTTGTGTACTCGGTTTGGTGGGTGGTAGGGTGGTAGTTGTTTGCCCGCCTGGCTTACTACCGCCATCATATCTAAACATGTCGCCATAACATTGTTGTTTGTAGTTTGTAGCATTGTTGTGTTCCGGCAGCTAGAGATAAGATAGCCAGTGCCTCAGTACTTGAGGATCCCGGGTAAAGTGCCTCCACCGCCTTATCATCACTTAACTTAAAGGCACTGACAGTGCTTAACCGTACCATATACAAAAAAAAACACACAAACATTCATACATAATCTGAAATTGATCTGCTACCCTAAAGGTTCAGAAACCTAAGCTGCACAAATAATTATGGCAAATGAAAATAAAATAACGAACAAAATAAATTTTCCCTAAAAAAAATATAGTAAGAAGGAAACAAGCCGATAAAACGTGACGTATAAGCCTACGACAATATAAAAATGGCGCTAGCAACGTATTGAACATCAGAAGGATTGTGTTACAAAGCTTTAACGATTTTTGCGTAAGGCATTTTTAGTTGGTTTGTTCTCGATTTACCTTCTACAGATTTGTGTACCGAATTCGGCGTTTCATTTCTTTGATGCGAATAAGTTGCGTGTGAACTCCTTACACAGCTATTTTTTTTGTAAAATAAAGTAAATAGCTGTCCCACTGCTGGTCTCTATCTACCCACCCTGATAGGTAGGGTATGGCAGCTGGAACTACGGGTCCGGCTGTCTTCAAGGGTACCACGGGAGTTCTGGATCCTAGGCCCCCTGCCGGTTATGCCTTCGTGGGCGTCTCTGGCAGATCCTGGATATGGGTTGGACTCGTGGTGGTTATATGGTTAGCTGTAGCAGTGGTTCGTCTGCCTGGTTGAGGTCTGGCCAAGCTTTCATTTCGTGCACAGCGAGCGGGTACGAGTAGCGGTCTTGGTGGGGCCCTGAAGCGAAACGATCTGCGGGGCACGTGAGTTGTCCTTAGTTGGTTGTTCTGCTCGGTGGTTTTCATTGAGTAGGCTTCCAGCATCTCCGGCACTAGTCTGGAGTACTGGCGCCTGCTGCAATGCACATTGCATTGGTTGTATCAGCCGCGTAGGATTTTGGAACTGGCTGGCTGGAAGAGGACATTTGGTAGTCAACTTTAGTGTTGACGACCCAAGCAGTGGAAACTGCGAGTTGTACTCTTAGTGCAACGAGAAGTGAGCGAGCTTACAGCTCCGGTAACCTAGATAGGTTGTGTAGTAGTAGTACCTGTAGTATAGTCCAATACCTAATATCCAGATGGATATTAGGTATTGGACTATACGTATCCACGGGGCAACTGACTCGAGACACTAGTCTTAAAAGTACCGGATGAAGAATGCGCTTCGGCGCGTCCTGATCTGGCGTTATGACCTGACGCAGATGGTCCCTTATGCGTGCGCAAGGATGTCTGACACCTACTTTATGACCTAACGGTTGCAGGGGGGTTTCAGTATAAACTTTAACGTCGTTTGTAGCGGGGTGTCCCATTGCTGGGCATATACCTCCACCATTGTCAATAGGAAAACTAAAGTAAATCTTATCTTTATTTATAAATTTTCTATAATTTGTTACTACATGGTCAAGGATACGCTCATGGGCACATTTTTTTTTTTCGTTTGCATATTATGTGTGTGTGTGTGTGTGTGGATATATCTCATCATCATCATCATATCAGCCAGAAGACGTCCACTGCTGAACAAAGGCCTCCCCCAAGGATCTTCACAACGACCGGTTTTATGCTGCTCGCATTCAGCGGCTTCCCGCGACCTTCACCAGATCGTCGGTCCACCTTGTTGGAGGCCTGCCTACACTGCGCTTTCCTGCACGAAGCCGCCACTCGAGGACTGTTCCGCCCCAGCAGCCATCAGTTCCTTGAGCGATGTGCCCTGCTCACTACTACTTGAGATTAGCAACTCTTCGGGCTATGTTGGAAACTTTTGTTCTTCTGCAGATCTCCTCATTTTTGATTCGATCACGTAGAGAAACCCCCGAGCAAAGCCCCCTCCATTGATTGCTCTTTGTGTGTATTTATAGTGTCCAAATAAAGATTTTATCAAGGGAGGAGGAGGAGGAGGAGGAGGAGGGATTTTATCTATGATTTAGGAGCTCGATGGCACAGTGGTTAACGCGCCCGGTCTGCGAGTGCTGAGATAAAGCTGCTTTCGCAAAGGTCGGTCATCAGGTGGGTGATCAAAAACTTTTCATTTTGAGCTTCTCCGTGCTTCGGAAGGCACGTAAAGCCGTTGGTCCCGGCTGCATTAACAGTCGTTAACAACCACCTATCCGCACTGGTCCCGCGTGGAGGTTTATGGCCCGTTTTCGCTAACCATCCGTAGGGAAAGCTGCCCTCCAGCAGTGGGGACATAAAATGAGTTGATGATGATGATGATGATGATAAAGATTTTATCTATCTATCTATCATAGAAATCGTGTCATCACTACAATTGATGGTCAATGACTGAATCACCACGCTTGCCAAATGTGGGTTAGTGATCATAAACCCGGGCCAAAAATCCGAAACACACATTGCCCGACCTGGGAATTGTCCCGACCTTTGGGTATCGGGCCGCGCCGCGTGTTTGGCCACTTTGCCACCAAGGCGTTATTTTGTGCAACAAATTAATTAAATTTTAACCGATTGTTAAGTAATTATGTGTTAAAATATTTCTTTCGGATTCAAGTATATTTTAGGTAAATCATTAATGACACAACCCTGGCTATCGACAAATGAATTAATTGTTCGGTGACAGTAGACCTTTTAATTTTAATATAGGGTAGATTTTTAATCGGAGTTCTGTTCTCCAGTGTTCTAATGGCTGTCAGTCGGTGAGCAGTATATTGTACGAAAGCTTGTTTAATCGCTTATTTTCATAGTTTTGCTTGCTTGTTTTAGTACAGTCAGCTTCAAAATTATCTGAGCGTTCAAACACACCAAAAATATCTGAACATTTGACAAAAATCAACCTTATCTCACGACGTAGAAATTCATTTTTATTTGTTGTTTAAAAACAAATGACATTGAATGAAAGTTCATCTTTCTCGTATTGGGCTAAGAGTAATTTTTTGTCAAATGTTCCGACATTTTTGGTAGGTTTGAACGCTCAGATTATTTTGAAGCTGACTGTACCTACTTCAAACTACTGATATAGTTTCAAACCGGCGTTAAAGTCAAAGTAATTTTTTTTATTCAAATAAACTTAAGAAAAATGCTTTTGATTCCTCCAAACATTTCTTACGTTAAATTGAGATTAAATAGTCTGACGCAAGAAGCCTTACGCCCCATTTCAATAACCTATATCTATTAAGAGATAGGCCTATCTTAGTTTAGTTACGAAGCTACCGCTGTTATTTTCTGATAAATAACAGATATAACTAAGCAACAAAGCTCTAGTAGGTCTATCTCTTGCTGAGGATAGGTTATTGAAACTGGCCGTAATTCATCATTTTTGACGTCATGAAATACCCTTAAGTGTATTACGTTATTCCAATCCTACTGAGAATCACGGAGATCTATAGAGCAATATATCAGCATTTAAATCATATTATACATATTATATTATTATTTTATCATATCATATTATTATATTTGTATAGCATATCAAATTACCTTTATAGAAAAAACGTTACTTACCGGTACACTCATATATAAACACCGGTCTATTTCGTAATTAAAATCAAAGTACAATTGTAAAGATCGCACACGAGACTACAAGAAAACCGAGACGTTCCACAGAACACGTGGTGCATGTGCCAGATGCAATACGATTATCCAACTCATTCTCAATAACATGCAACCGTCATACTCTAGCGATCTGAGTTACGTCAAGCGAGCTGTCACTGGTCCGCAACTGCCATTCGCTTCACCATGGTATAATACAGAAGCGCCGTCAAACTTGTTGTACCAAGGGTATGTTCCGATATACACTGCGTGCACTGTCCAGTGCTCTTACTGGTGAGAAATTTGTTCCTTTATGGACTGACAATGTACTGCCGCAGTATCCTAGGGAAATATATGACGTCATAAATCGTCGCCATTTTTGTACTGTAAGCACTGGCATTTTCGAGGTAAGGTGCTCTCAGTGCTTTGATCACGTGAACAACATCGTCAAGGTAGGCTACTCTTGACGCAAACTCAATCTCAATACAATTCCAATGCGATTAATATGTATCGATATAGGGATAAGTTTCGCAATTTCGGAACGCCCCATCTCGATAATAATTTGTTCACTAAATTTCCATGCAATTTAATTCCAATGTAGCGCTATTATCGCTTTTAAGAGTGCCATTTGAATTTTTTAGATTTGGGATTGGAAATTGATTATTGCAATTGTGTTTCAAGAGTAACCCACCTGAAATGACATGGATGACAATATACTGGACTGCGTTCCGTTTTAAACAGTAACCAGTATAGCTAACTATAAAGAAACGGCTTCGTAGTATACTAAATTGACGTCACACCTTACAGTGCTCGCAGTGCATATCGGAACATTAATCAATATTAATGTTTATGACTGCGAGTTGACGCAGATTATTTTCACTATTCTTCGAATTAATTTTTAGTTTTATTTTAAAGATTGCGGATAATAATTTCATAAGCCTACGTACTCTTAGTTACATCTCTTTGTTGTTTTCGTAAGACAACAGTGTCTTAATTTTTATTACCATTTGATTGTTTACAATTTCATTTAGGAATGTTATTTGTCTCTAAATTTTCAAGCAAAATCTGCTCGCATGTGTAAAACAATAAGCCCAGCAGTGGGACGTATATATATATTTTTTCATAAATACAACAAAGATCCATTACTCATTATATCAGTCAATGACATTTTCAAATTAATTAAACACTGCAAATTACTTAAATTTAAAATTGGAATCTATTTAAAAATATATGCTGTAATAATGAAACATTTTATAACTTTTTAAACTATCATGGTCACTTACTTTAGAATTAGGTTTAAACTGTCGCGTATCTGGAATTATGTAAAGACCGCAAAAAGAACAAAAGTGCCGTTTCGCGATCTGATACAGTCAGTGTAGTGTGTCGAAAACAAGTTCGAGTGAATAATGACTTAGGAGGCAGTGGTACGAGTATCAAGCGCAAAAAACGACAAAGGAAGAGGGTAGATCGTTTTTTCTGCTCATAATCACCCACCCGCAATAACTTCAGTAGGTACATCCGTGATCATGGCGCATGCAACTGTGCCGAAATATCGGATACTCAAACACAACAAAAAAAATGGTAATAATCCCGATAATAATATTTATTCTAATGAAACATTTTAGTTGTCTACCCAGTTACGCTAGTAGAATAAAATGGAATCATGATAAACGTATAGGATTGACATAAGCCAATCAAACGTAATTTATACGTATCATGGTTTATGTTAATTCCATACGATAAACGTTATACTCAATTTCTGCTCTACTACTACTAGCGTTATGCCACTTCTCTAGCCCCTCACCTTTTCGTGAAATAGCGAGTGTTGCCAGATCGCGCAACTCGATTTCGTCACCCAGGTATCGTTGTAGTTTCACTAACTTTACTAAATCCCATTTGCTGGGGGCGCAAAGTGTGATAGTGGCAATAGCACAAATATTATTTTCCGAGAGTTCACTGCTACAAGTTGAAACGGAGAAGTTTCAGGTAACGTAACAAACTCCGAGACGTTATTTCAAAATAAGGTTAGAGGGTGAAATTTATTTTTTCAGAGCTAAGAGAAGATATAAAAAAGTTTTTTCGTTTCGTTTCTTTTGTTACCGTTTTTATATGCTTTTAAAGGTTTTCCAATCTTGTTGAAAATTTTATGTGTCAGAAATTAAGACGTAAGTAGTGTGTATTCGACAGTTCTGGCTCACTTGTATGGAAAGTCATATTCGCGGGTTCTGGCTCAATGAATCAAAAAGTCGTTTCAAGGGTCGACCAAACCTAAAAAAAAAAAAAAAAAAAAAAAAAAAAAAAAAAAGGAAAACCCCCCCATTTGAATCGATTGCGCTGGGTCCCAGAGCGATATCTCTTGCCGTTTCCGAGTTACGTTACTCACGGATGGTCCTTCTTCGTTATCTAATTACCTCTATTGTTAACAATAAGACGACCCTTGCTCCTTATCTAATTGCCTCTATTGTTAACTATCACTGTGTTTTGGCGATTACACCGTCGGACCGTCCACAATTCTTTCTCATTATCTAATCACCTCCATTGTTCGTTAACAATTGACATTGAGGAGCTCGATGGCGCAGCGGCTAGCGCGTTCGGCTTGCGATCTTGCCCGCTAAGCAACTTTCGCAATGCCGGGTCGCCTGATGGGTGACCAATTAAAAAACATCTCGAGCTCCTCCGTGCTTCGGAAGGCACGTTAAGCCGTTGGTCCCGGTTGATGTCGTAAGATGGCAGTCGTTAAAACCCACCAACCCGCATTGGACCAGCGTGGCGGGTTATGGCCCAATATCCCCACGTGCTATTGTTCACGTGGGAGGCCTGTGCCCAGCAGTGGGACGTTTATAGGCTGTTGATGATGAATTGACATTACTTTCCGATATCTTAATGTATTTGGTCGTTTAGGCAAGTTGTTGCAAGAAACATTTCTAAGGATCTCAACTAATATAAAACGCATGCGCATTATTGTGTTCTTACGAAGTCGTGCTTCAACCATTCACAAAACGGAGAACCGTTGCTAACATAGAAATAATTTAAAGATATAGCACCTCTGTTTGTAGTTGACTGCTGCAGACAAACAGATAATCTGAAAACAGTTCCTATTTACCAGATAAGACTACAGCATACTGTCTTATTCTCAACGATTGCATTGTTGAATACAAACCACTAAGTAACATCGTAAAGAAGATATCATGAACGTAGATACACTTATAGTGGATGTTCAAGGATTTAAAGATATAAATAACAATTTTATTGTAAAAGAAGTAGCCATTGCGAGCCAGGAACATACACAAACTTTTTTGGTAAAGCCACCATACTCATTTCATCATCTCACAGAAGTAGAAAAGAAACGAGTCAGATGGTTAGAAAGAAACCGAGGAATTAGCTGGTGTGAGGGCTACATAGACACAAGGAGTTTCATCGTGTTATCATACCTCATCTGAAGAATAAAAAAGTTATTGCAAAGGGTTTTGAAAAAATTAAGTGGATCAAAGATTTATGTGCAAACTGTGTGGTAATCGATATTGGTGAAAAGGGATGTCCTAATTTTTCAATGTTACAAAGTAAATTTTGTAAAAATAAAACGGACTTTAGTTGTGTAAATCATAAAATAAACTGTGCATTAAATAATGCTGTGTGTATTAGAAAATGGTATTATGATAATAACATGTCTAAGTTTAATTTATTTTGATTTTTATATTATTATCAATAAACTGATTCTTTGTGTTATTTACAAAGGGTTTTGAAAAAATTAAGTGGATCAAAGATTTATGTGCAAACTGTGTGGTAATCGATATTGGTGAAAAGGGATGTCCTAATTTTTCAATGTTACAAAGTAAATTTTGTAAAAATAAAACGGACTTTAGTTGTGTAAATCATAAAATAAACTGTGCATTAAATAATGCTGTGTGTATTAGAAAATGGTATTATGATAATAACATGTCTAAGTTTAATTTATTTTGATTTTTATATTATTATCAATAAACTGATTCTTTGTGTTATTTACATGGTTATTTTATTTTTCATACTTATGCTTCCCTGTTTTACACATGTAATTTGCAATTTAGCAAAATAAAAAAAATATTATTGATATTAATAAAGAATGATTAACTTAGCAATAACGTGACCTGATTTGTATTAAATAGGTTTCATATTACCTTATAATCAGAAGAGTTGTATTACACAACCTACTCTGAAACTGACTTGTTCAAACTTGTTTGCGTTAGAATTTTCTTACTTATTTACCGTCAATGTTTTATTATACAAAGGTATATACTAAATTAAATAAAAATACAAGTTTGTTTGTTACTTTTATATTTTATTAGGTATATTAAAACAGCTGGGTAGGTACATAAATTTACATTACATTTCATAATATAAGTTACGTTTCCTATTCAAACAATGAATCTGAGCAAAAAGCAACTACTTAAGTATATTGAAAAACGGGTTACAATACTTTATAACAGGTTCATATTATTTTTTAATTCAAACAATGAATCTTAGTAATGATAATAAATAATAATACATTTTTAGCCCCAAATATAATAAGATTTAAAAACACAGTGAAAACAATCGTTGTTAAAAAAAAAAAAAATATATAATCCCAGTGACCCCAAGACATAGTAGATATTTTATTTTTTAATATTACGCGTTTGTCGTCATTACCTGACAAAGCTATTTTGTTCTGTTCTTGGGTAAATACTTCATGCTTTAAAGATTTAAAAAATAATGTTTTTTTCTTTCTTAAAAAAAGTATTTTTTGTCTAATACATTATAGTAATCTTCGAAATGTACATTTTTTAAAAAACCTGTTTCTGTAATTCCTCTTAATTCCTCTTGTACTGTTTTATACAGTATAATTTTGATCTTAAACCAACAAACTCAGAAATCAAAAATTTCCACCTAGTTCATCTTTGAAGAGACCCGGTACTTTTTTGTTAAGACTTGGTATACCGAAAAACAATTATTTAATGGATAATTACTAGTATCGAAATATCTAAGAAAATTCAACTTTAAATCTGTATAAAAAATCTTTGCTTTCTATTGAATAAAAAAAAAACTGTCAGTATCCGTATAACAAAGCTTTAATTTTTTCCCCATAAAAAAGGTTTCATAATAGAGTAGTGAAAATCAAACATGTGACTTTTGGATATTTCTAATACGGAAAAGCCAATGTATATATATATGGGTTTGTCTCAACTTCACACTAACCCTTTTCTCAGTATCTTCTAATGTCTTACCAAATATACTATTGTTTAAAAGTTTGAAGAAATCCTGTTCAAATATAGATTTGACCTTTTTTCCGTAACTCAGTGTTCATATCAATATACTGTTTTAAGTATGGACTCTGATTGAATTAAATTACTCTGTGTATTTTTTTTTTTTTTTTTTTAATAATAAACCATGTTTAAGACATGTTTTCAGGAAGAAAAAATGAATGACATAAAAAAACTTATCGTATAAATTTGGTATCAATTTCGAAGTTTTTAGATCCTGGAGGAGCAAATTTTTTGAGCACAGAATGGAAAATCGTTATGATAATTATGCAAATGATTAGGGTATTCTAAGTCTACTTCGAGTATATAACCAATATCCCCCGTCAATAGGCATATTTTTTGAAAATCTATATATATATATATTTGAAATTTCTAATTCACTTAATAACTTAAAATTTGAATGAGGTAAATAAGCGCACATAGCAAAACCATAAAGATTATTACAATCAATATAAACAAGGAAGTTATCACTTTTTTGCGGGGGTCATAAGTTTGTAAATACTTGTTATTGGCTTTCGAATATCTTGTAGAACATAAACATATACCACCGCGAATGCCTTTTTTGTATCATTCTTAATATTTCCAAGTCATTTATTAATTCTAATTTAACATCTGTTTTTAATAGCATAGCTTCAAAAACTCAGGCTAGGTGCTGTTAAGTAAAAAAGAAGGATCCAGTTTATAATTCGTCTTAAAAGTTTTTCTGCGGTAAATATCAATGTTAAAGGATATAAATATGTTTTAGTCGTAATCTTGCATTACTCATTACAAATCAAATTATTAGTTTAGTCATCTTTGAAACCATATTTTTTATTTTGAAAGGCCCAAAATGCTAAAACCTAAATAAATTGGTTTGTTATAAACAACTTTAGTTTTTTTTTTTCAATTGAATTGCTACTGAATAATTTATAATTTAATACCATATATATACACAAAACAAATTTAAAACAAAAATGTAAAAAATATAATGGAATAAAGAAACTTAAAACTAATTTACACAAGTAAAAAAAAAATAATCAAAAAAATCAAGTAAAAATACAAAAAACAAATAAAAAATACAACATTTAAAAAACCCTTATGCTAATTTTTTCACAAAATTTAAAAAAAATATATAATAATAATTAAAAATATAGGTAAGTAAATTTTTTTTATTTTTTTTTTTTATATCTATGTTAGTAACTTACTTTATCCTGTAATGACCCCAAGCTAGTGTGTGTTAGTGGAATTGGGTATAATGTAACGCTTGGTGTCTTTGTAAGATAAACTTATAACCAGCTAAATTATGAAAAAATATGGGAACGAACTTAGGCAAACAATATTTAATATTACAATAAGAATGTACTGCACCACGATATCGCCCAGTAAGATGGCAGTGATCTTTTACTTTGTCGTCAAATAATATTTTGTTACAAAGATAACAATTTTTAGCTTGAACAAAATTGGTTCTATCTTCATCTGTTAAGAACATAGGGATCGATGAATGTAAAATATTATAAATTACAGTAATATCAGATAGAAGGTTATCAAAAAAAATTTCACACAGTCAGCTCCTCGATAAGATACATATTTATTAAGGTAGCTGTCGTAGTAGCATACAACATAGTAAGCAAATGCAGCTGGCACATGCTTTTGCTTAATCGTTGTGCAACTTGTTCCAGAATTTGATTCAACTGGCTCTAACAATAATCAAAGTCTGCGTATAAGACGAAGGGCATGTCTTGCATGCGTTCATAATGTTCAAATTGTATTAGAGTTCCCTGATTAGGTAACGTTGTTGCTACACCACTGCAAACGTGAGCTTCGAGCTTAAGATTGTCGTCAAAAAATATCATACAATCCTCACATAAAAATATTTTGGAATGATGTTAACTGCTTGCGAAGTAATTTAGATAAATCTTTAATTTGACAGTAATGTGTGCGTTTTCCATTTTCAAGAAAAAGCATGTTGACGTGATGTCCTTTTCGAAATTCACATTTGTACAGAGGTCCAACAACCTTAGTGTTATTTTTAAGACCATAAACATTAATACTTATATCGGGATTATTCTTTTCAAAAATTATATCCGCGAACCCTACTGGAAAGGTCATATTTTTGACATTAAGTACACTTTCAAAGTGCGGATATGCTGTCGTTCGGTGTGCGTTATTTTTTGCAGGAAAAAGTGATGCCATAACACACCACAAAAAGCAGTAATCGTCTGAATTTTTAATGTTGATACATGCACGTTTGTTTTTTATGGTGCTAGGTAAATCTAAGTAACCCGAGGCTCTCAACGGGTTATATTTGTTTATATTTACTTCTAGATACAAGCTTCGTAAATAAGCCCAACCACTATCTCTTTCCTCAAATTCTTCAACTTTTTTACAAATTTTACGGCTAATGTTTGTGTACATTTCATCAAAATTATAACTTTGATGTAAGATAGTGTTTTCGATAGCAAAAGATTTAATTGAAAGCGAATCATCCTTATGCAGAAAAAATTCAGAAAACAATTCAAAATTTACTTTAATGTTTGCATAAGCCTCGATTCGGGCTAAGAGTAAAAGTTTTACGCGGGAGCGTAATTGTGTTAAAAACTCAGCAGGAGTAAACATACGTTTACGTTCTTCATCGTCACCGATGACGTCTTCGCATCGAATCCGGTACGACGCTATGCGACCGCGAAGAGCGCTATGAACTTTTTCGATACCTTC